>QKWP01001868.1:3388-42604 GCA_003550325.1 Gigaspora rosea | reverse complement strand
AGCGATAGCAGGTTTTATTAAACTGCTTATGCAAGCATAATTATTAATGCATATATATAAACTGAATTCAAAAAATCGGGTTTTATTTAAATGTGCTCCGAACAGAGTTCTAACCGGTTTTAAGCACAAGCTAACCGGTTGGAGCAGGATAACATCCCTAATATAAAACATAAAAATTTACCATCTAATTTTATTTTATCCGAATTAATTTAATACTTAAATATAAAAATATTTATTAGTAATCTAAGCATTTAAAACAAATTTTCGAATGTCTTGAATATTTATTGCAACATAAGAAACGATTATTATGATGGAAAATGCACATGTCGTAAAGAAGATAACAGAAATAAAGCACATAGTCCTTAACAAATTTAGTACTATTTATTTCTTACAACGATAGGAATAAAGGTAAACCCGGCTATTTGGGGACCTTTCGGGATCATACAGCCGGAAGTCTATTTGGTTTTTCCCCAAAGTGGGAAATAAGTAGAGATGGGCAGTTAGTTACATTATTACTTATTGTTTTTAATTATGATGTCATAATAATAATTGGTAATAATACGCAAGTACTGGGTAAAAAAAAAAAAATAATAATTATTACTTACATTATTACCTTACTCGTCTCTAGGAATAAGAGTCATTCTTCGTTTTGTATGACGTCATAATAATGGTTTTAGCGACTTATAATTACCTGTGTCAAAATAAATAGGAGTTACGCCCCTAATCTGCATGTGACTGCTAGTACGTATGTACAGTACGATCGATTGATTACATACATGATATGTTTGATCGACTCTAAAAACAGGTTAATACATTCTTTCTCCGATTTAAAACGGGTGATGATTAATTAAATCTAAAATAATTAAGTCTAGTTTTTAAACATATCCCTGTATTCGGATATAATTAACACCAATCGGCACATAATGATAAATTATAAAGAATAAAGACTCGTTTAATTATCGTTATGGCAGCAATCTTAAACTTCAGAACTCGCTTCATCTTTTTTTTGAGTCTATGTCTACTTGTGATTGTAGGTTTCTTGTACAAAGCTTCAAATACATTATCCGTGGATCCTGATGCAACATATATACAAGATATCGATGTGTTTAAACATATAGAATATAATATTAGTCCTGACGAAAAGTTCCTCGCATATCTTCCCCATAGCGGATATCACAATCAACGCATAGCTTTAGGAAATGCATTATTACTTGCGAAGCTTCTCAACCGTACTTTATTATTACCTCCCATAATGCTTGGCAGACCACTTCCGTGGGGACATTTCGACAAGATGCACTCACGTTTGTCCTTGTCCACAAAAGTTGGTTTAGAACATTGTAAAGATATTTCGGAAAATTATCCTTTACCAGCAGAATGTCTCGATTATTTTTCCTACACTACTGTATCTTGGGATTTCTTATTTGATATGGATTCTATTAGGAAATGGCATAGAATTATAGATAGACAGGATCATAACTACGAATGGCTTGAAAAGAATCTCAATATAAATAAAGACAATGATATCTATTTCATCAAAGATACCACTCTATTCGATTATCGTATTTATGATATCCCTAATAGCACAATTCCATATTCTAGATATTTGAAAAAAATGGAAGTTGTCGATTTGCTTGCGATCGATAAAAAAGTAATCCATTTTGGTTCTCTATTTGGAATTTTTCGTGTGGTACCTGAGTTGCCTACCAGCTTAGAGGATGTTATTTTTATTCGAAAACATCTTGTTCCAAATAATCCTTTCATTCAACATATTGCGGAACGTATAATCAATCATTTAGGTGGCAATAAAAATTTTATAGGTCTTCATATACGTGTATCCGATGGTTTTTTTGTAAAGTTTGCTAGGCCAAACATCGATAATATATATCATCAAATCATTGACACATTTACGAAACTTTCATCTCAAGAAGTTGACATTCTCGAAGGTGGGACACATGATCGTGATATCTTAGTTGATGATACTGTGGATTTAGGTAGTTCAAAACATAGCGATTATTTCAGTAATGTTAAATACCCGTACCAAAAAGTTGTTGATCAAACCATGCTGAAAGAAATAAAATGTAGAAAATCACTCCATCCGACAGATAAAGGCGTTAACACTATTATTTATATTGCCACAGATGCTGAATCCCCACGTACCAATCCGTTACTATTCAAATTCTTTAATACTTTTCCCTGTGTATTTGTCTTGGATGATTTTAATCATGAATTAATTGAATTGAAAAATGTCAGAAATGTAGAAGACAAAACCCCCTTAGCTAATTATCTTATTCCCATATTAGACGCTATGATTTCAGCAAAAGGATTTCATTTTTATGGTACTCCCAGATCAACATTTAGTGATTATATTGAAAATATTTTGCATCCGTTGTATTCAGGAAAGGAATTACCAATAAACATAACATCATCATAAAAAAAAATTACATATGTATCGGTTTATCAAACTTGTTTATGAAAGATTATATAGGGTTAATTTTAGACTTATTAAGAAAATCTTTACTTGAGTAGTGTTAAATTATCTGGTATATAATTTATTTATTTATTTATTATAATGCTCTGGTTAATTCTTGTAGTAATAGATAGGGACTTTAGATTAACTATAGTGATTTAAAAGAACTTAATCACTAGTCACTTATCATTTAAAAAATTAGATGACTAGTTACTTAAATATATAATTAAAATAACTATGTAATGGGCGGATCTTATTTTCTCGACACCCATTTTACCAACAGCCCATTTAACCTATCATATGAGGTTAGGGTTTGTATTTTATTAGTTGCAAATATATATTAATGTCGGTTAAATGGGGCTGTTGATAAAATAGTTGTTGGCAAAATGTGGTGAATCCTTGTATAATTAAATCTATTATATTAAAAAACAGTATTATGACAACAATATTATTTAAATTTTAAAAAACATACTAATAACAACTATATTAAAATTAGTGTTGGAGCCTATTTAGCATTAGGGTGGGTTAGGGTTAGGCTAGTATATAGGTAAAAACAGTGATGGCTCATTGTCATTTAAAAATTAATGACACCTTGTCATATGACAAGTCATTTTTGTCATAAAAAAATCATTTATCTTTTTATGGCTATACTTGTCATTTATAGTTTATATAATAATTATTAATAATCACATTGATATTTGCATTGATACGAAGAATTTGAAAATATATATTTAAAAGCTCATTATAGTGATATCTATCAATTAAACATCGCCGTTTGTTGATAATATTTGATCAAATGTCTCACGAATCATGAACCATATCTCAACCATCCTAATCCAAACACTAAATGCTTATCCGAAAGAGCTTGTTAGAATGGCAACAATAAAGAGCCGTTAGGATGATTATTTAACATAACCATAAGGAGTTTTTAGAATGGTTATTTATCGCTAACTATAAAGAGCTGCTAGAATGATTATTTAACATTAATCATAAAAACTATTAGAATGATTATTTAACACTAATCATCAAAAGTTGTTAGAATGATAATGCTAACCATAATGAGCTGTTAGAATGATTATTTTTAAATGTTAATCCGTGTAAACTTGATTAACATAAATAACCCCTTTTTGTAAAATCTTCATAACACGTTAACGTGTTAGCACTTATGCGTGTTAAGGGACACAGATTATAAACATTCTCGATAGCACGTCAACGTGTTAAGCTTAGTAGTACTATTGTTGAAAAGCACGTAGTGTTAAACAGTATGTTAACGTGGCAAATAACACATCAATGTGTCGTATATTAAATTCAAATGTATATAAACGAATGAATTTGACTTCAATAAAGAGAGAGACAGATGAAGAGGGGTTCCCTCCGATTTTACTTAATGAAAATAAAGGAAGTAAGCTAGTGTAGAGCTGAAGAGACCTTTATTCGAGTAAATCAGAAACTTATCTCTTAGTATCTATTAGAGTTAAATCGGTTAAACGTATATGCTCTCCCTCCTTTAATTTTACATCTTGTTTATTATGTAATGGAAATTTGAAAAAGTAGATTGTTCACCTATATTTCGCAGAATATTATAACCACATTATAGAACTTGGATTTGTTATCACTTGTATACTAAAGTTAATAATAAAATCGGTCGAATATCCGTTAAATTGAATATGAACACAGATAATGGATCCAAAGCTCTACTATAATAGATTATATACTGTAAAATTGATTAAAAAATGGTTAAATCTAACCTATGATTTAATGGTAGGTCTAATATTTAGTAGTGATTTATAAAAAAAAAAGGTCGATTCAAATATAGATATAAAACAAAAAAAGAACGATTTAAGTATAATTGAAAAAAATGAAACATGTGACACTAAAAGAACTACTTTAAATTATTAAATCATTAATAAATATAAACTACGTTTATTATTATTAATCTATTACGTCAAGAATCGCCCGAATCATTTTTTCAATAAGTGAAAATTGAAAAATGACAACTGTAAAGTACTGACTCTATGATTTGATACCCGGAGCAATTCATATTATATACGAAGAATAATGCCTTTATGCTTTGGAGGATAACCTGTTGGTGTAAAACACACTGAAAACTGGCAAAGTTGAAATAAAAAAAAATGCACACCAGATACATCTCAAACCGAGAAGTATTATTAATTACCAATCCATGGTTGTGATTTCTGTTATATCGTTTAGTTGATTAATGTAAATTATAGTTAGTTGATAACTAGTTGATAACTAGTTGATAACTAGCAATTAATTGTAATCGAACCAGTTGGTAATAAATCGATTAGTTGAAAAGTTGCCAACTAGTAGGTTTTTCAACTAACGATTTGGAACACTAATTTATAGTCATTTTCATAAAAATTTTTATGACCTTGTCATTTACCATCACTGAGTTATAACGGGTTTAAGATTTTTGTTATGCAGATGCGTCGGCAGACCGGATAAATCCAAAAGTAGAATCTACATGAGCCAAAAAATATAAATAGAAAAAATAGAAAGCATACCAATACGTACGTACGTACAGTACATACCGATACCTGACTGTGATTAAAATTATAACGATAAAGAACTTTGAAAATTCTTTACAATACAAATTTACCAGTTTATTTATGTACAGTACATTGCATATAGGGTTTGTTTACGAGTCATAGTTTTCACGGTCAAAGATCTTATTAATATACTGTGTCATAGATCTAGTTAATATCTTTGCTAATATGAAGTCTGAATTTGAGATCTTGAAGCTTAGCATAAGTTGAATTGTTGTTTTTGTGCTTGCTATACCGTTTCTTATTATTTGTTTACTTCTTCCTTTAAACACAGGTTCGGATCTGGAAATGGAAATTGTACAGTACTTGATAGCAATACCCTATCACAAACTTACTAAAAAAAAACCATTTGCGAAAATTGAATTTGTTAGCGAATATATTAGGAATAATATGAACATGTATATGTAGAAATTCGGTTAAGTCTAAAAAGACTGCAAGTTTATGTTAATGATTATGAATTGAGAAATTAGTGCGTGAGAATGAAAACCTGCAACTTACCCATAAATACAGTTGCAGTTTTTTACTCTCACGCACTAAAATCAAGAATATAAGTATAAGGGTGTCATTAGTTCTGAAAACATTTTTTCTTTTTGAACTTTACTGATGTGTACTTTCTCTCTTGCATAGGTTTCATCACGAAAATATAAGATCTAAATAGCGAATAAGGATCTACAAGAAAGGCAGGGAGGGGTCTGAAATGCCCCAACAAATTTTTACAAGTTTGTGAAGCATAATAATAAAGGACCGACCATCTTGTATGATTAGACTTTATTTATATTCAATGTCTCATGAAAATCTAACTCGGCAGTGAAGTTCAGGGTACCAAATTTTGGAAGGATCTGTTTGGTTTCAAACTGGCTTATGTAATACCATATTCTTGCGCGTAAGCCGATATCCAAAAAAGTTATGATAAGTATATAATAGAGTAATTTGAGATATCAATAATCGTATATAGACATAATTCTTGGAATTTCAATGGAATAAAGTATAAATTCTCATGAGATAATGAATTTGCTAATATTATTTCTTATCATCATAATTCTATTATCTTTATAACAAGTGATTTATAATTACAATCGAAAAATTTTTTTTGATGGCTAACAAGAGTAATAAAACCGTATTTGATAACATCTTTGCTGAAACTCATAGTGAACTAGAAAGTTTAAATAATGAGATTTTCGAACTTTAAGATATTTATTTAACCAATAATGATTCGGATGAGGAACCTGACAACGATGCTAATTAATTTATTGATAACGAAACATATAAGAAACTTCTTCAGAATCGTTAGCTGTGTATATTGACAATTTCTTTACAGCTGAACAAATTGAACATTTTCATAAAATGTATGTACTTTATCCAATGTCTACAGTAATAGAAAATGAAAAAACTCGTGAAAAAAGGTTAGATAAGCAAGATGACGAAGCATTTTTGATGAAACTGCAACAATTTGTTTGTTGTACCAAAAGATGCCTTTTAAGTGTTAATTCTCAGGTGGCGCTTAAAAGATTTCAAGAAATGAAAGCATTAACTCAAAATGAAGCGAGTTTATGTTTCCTTGGAATAATCGATGCTAGCATGCATACTACAGAATTTAAAAATGGAACACCAAAGGCATATTTGACAACAACCAATTTGCCAAAAAGCTTGATATACACGATGAGAAGCTTTACGTGATCATTATCAAAATTTTGGTCTTAAAAAAACCAAAAATTCATGGTTTAACCGGACGTGTTAGTAATCATGCAATTTCCTTTTCAAATTATTTTAAAATTTAAAATCAGTTATTCAAGTTCGTGAATGTTGACTATTTAATTTCATTTTGTTCGCATTTAGGTTATAAGTATTAAAAACATTATATATAAAAATTAAAATGAGTTATTCAATTTCATGAATATTAACTACTGTATTTGATTTTAATTTTATTCGCATTAGATTGTAAGTATATATTAATATACGCACTTAAAATGATTATTCGAGTTCAAGTATTACCTATTTAATTTCATTTATTAGTATTTAGATTGTAAGTATATATAGTTATTGCATAGGTAATAAAAAATATTCACGTGGTATTAAACGGCGGCAGGTGATTGGCAGATCATACTGCGAAACGCATGATCTAAGGCCGCCGTTTAATACCCACGTGAATATTTTTTATTACCTATGCTAATAACGATATTATCGTATAGCAGTTATTAACGATTATACTATTACGTCATATCAGTAGTTTATAAATAAAACACTTAGATCAGAATTTTCTTTTTCTAGATTCGATTTAATTTCAAAATGCCCAAAACTAAAAAAAAAAAAAAAAGAGAAACCCTATCAAAAACCAACGGAAGAGCAATTATCATATTTACGCAACAACTCTAAAGTTCAAAATACTCATAGGTTTACACAAAATTAGATCAATGAATATCGCTCAGACGTTGGATTAAAAGAGGCACCAGAAGACATTGATACTTCTAACTGGAAACACAGCTCTGTAAATATTTTACTGTCGCTAAAAAAAGTGATGGGTCAGAATATACAGTATCGTTACTTTTGTCTGCAATTAGAGCGATCAATAGATTTTATAATTCAAAATTCTATGGGAAATACTTGATGGAGACCTTTCTGAAAAAGGATACGGTGAAACTAATGGATCCGATTCACTATCTTTTGAGGAAATTCAATGTATTTCATAACATTAAGCAACATCAAGAGATATGCCAAGTGGGTTATTAAATCGGGTCCTTCTTTTACAATGTAATTTTCCTAGCTCTACGTGATGGTGAGCACTATACTATGATGGCTAATCATTTTCATAAAAGAAAAGATGGTGACTTTGATGTTTTTATATAAAATACTAATTCCTGCTGATAATCCTGAAATAATTGCCGATTATGAAAAGTATTTCTCAAAACGGCCAGTTGATGCTGATTAAAATAGATTAAAAATTAAAAACTTTTATGAGAGTGCTCGCTAGAAAAAACTGGTATTAATTGTGAAGATCGTAAAATCACCAATCAAGCAAGTCGTAAAACGCTTGTACAATGATTAAAAGATATTGGCGCTAATGACTAAGAAGTATCTACGATTACTAGACACCGATCTCTATCTGGAATTGCTAGCTATGAACGAGATAGGGTCCAAAAATCTGCTCTAGCTAACTTAATGAATGCAATGGATTCTAATACAAATACGAAGATTTCACAAAACCAATCCCCTGTTACACTTCCTACAAAAGATTCTTATCAAGGTTTTAAATTTGCGAGACAAATTTATCAAGGTAAATATATTTTTTTTTTTGAATAATTTTTGGGGTCTAATTTTTTTTTTTTTTTGAATAATTTTGGAGTCCAATGTTTTTTTAACTAAATAGTAAGTCTTGTTTCGAGTATGTCTTCTACTTCAATAACCCAAGAAGCATTTACACTTACACCGCAGTCAGCAAATTCGCATGGATTTCAAGGTTCTAAAATTCCTTTACAAGAATTACCGCCAATTCCAAATCAAAACCATGAAATGCAAGAATTTCTTCAAAGGAATATGTTTATGAATTCTAATATTACTTTTCATGTGCATAATCATTACTATACAACATTACAACAATAATGCTTTGAATTAGATTTTTAATAAATAATGCTTCTTGCTGCCTTATTATAAATATAAGAATTTTAAAGAATTCTTGCCCGAATTACCTTTTTTTTATTTGTCGATAATAATAATTTTAAAAAAAAAATGTAAATATTTTTATCACAGTAATGATAAGTTTAAAAATTTCCGATCTAGATTTATGTATTCTAATAAAATACAATAAAAAGTATGATAAAATAAGCTATTCAGATATGCAAATTTTTAGTATAGTCGTCAATAACATGGCTATACGATAATAAACGTTTATTGTTATAAGCATTAATAAGCTATTCGAATCCGTGAATATTTACTATTTAATTTCATTTATTCGCATTAATTTAAATTGTAAGTATAAAAGCATGGACGTTGTTTAATTCTCATTTGATTACATAATAAATTTGATGGAAATATGCACATAATATGATATAATAATTCAAGAATGAGTAAATAAAAAAAAATAAACTAACGATTGTATGAAAGATTTTCAGTTTAAACTACTATGAGTGATGAGATAATTAAGTGGATTCCATTTGATAGACTAGATGATATTTATACCTTTTGGTATGAGTTTTATGATAATTTATTACTTATATCCTAAGCAGTTTTTCGATTTATTCAAGCGGTTGGAATGATCGTAGCTCTTCATACCATTACATTAAGTTTACTCATTTGGTTCATTTAGGTCCTGCAAATTCTTATACAGAAGAGTGCACAGCACTTTATCGATTATTATAATCTTTAACATTGGTTGAGTGCTTTTTTCTATTTCGAATAAAAAGATCTACCTAAATTAATTTTTGTATTTTTTAATCTTCCACAATTCTTTAAAAATATTTAGTGATATTCATCATGCCGTTCTCAACGCTGATTATTGTTTTGGTAGTTTGAGAGGATTAAAAATAAAATTTTTTTCTTAATTATCAGCTTTAATTTATAATTTTTTATTTATAGGTGCAATAGCTATCGAAGCTCCGTTAAAATTCAGAATATTCTACTCATGTACTACGACTAATAATTTACAGGAAAGATTTATTATATTTGAAATCGAGGTCTTAGCATTTCTTCAACTTACTTTTATTTGGTGTTTTTAATAAGTGGTAAGTTTGTGTATTATTATGAAGTACTGCATTCAGTATTTCAGCATGAATCAAATTATCCAATTTATATTTGAAGTTCACTATGTATGAAGATATATCCAATGAAGCCTTTGGATGGTTCTTGAGATTCATTTTTAACGGGCACAATTAAGCAATTATGAAACCCAATTTTGGGATACAGATAAGATTTTATTTACTTATTTATTAGTGCACTATGGTCAATGTATATCTTAATAAAATTTTCTTTGTTCTCTTATAAAGGTTACTTTTTGCGCTCTTTATTATGTGATCACTATCAATTTGTGCACGTTATCATTATGAAAATATGCTAATAGAGGAAATTCTTACACGAAAGCCAATCTTGGCAATTTTTTTTTAATTATTATTAGGCCATACAAAGTTGATTTTCATTTTGCATTAACTGGTGTTTCAAATTCCAGTTAGTGGGTGGGATTTTTTTTTAATATACAGTATATTAATAGACTCAAGTTCATATTTGAGGCCATACATGGTTAATTTGGTTTTTTTTCTCTGCTCTATTGAATAATGCTAAAAATAAAGGTCTCTGTCTAAATAGCAAAAATAGAATAATTAGCATAATTGGAATTAAAAAAGAGAAACAAAATTTTTGTAAAGCTAAATGGGTCAACAGGTAATGCAAAATTAACTTTGCATACCTTGTATTTTATTTATTTTTTTTATTATTTATTCATTTACTTTATTTATTTCATTTATTTATTCTTAAAATAAATACTATACTTAAATCATGCTTCCAATAATTATAAAATGGTCTTCACAAATACTTAAAGTTTCATATTAACATCTTTCAGATCTGAAGTTCAAATGCACTACGTTCCCAATTTCTGATTTAGTAGTTAATAGGTACCTCTCATTTATTTGGTATCTAAAGTTTTTTCAATTTTATCACGAATATGGTTGGGTAATTAGGTTTTGCTTTTACATAATAGTAACTTTTTTTGGTGGCAGTTTTGATTGGTCAACAAAGTTATGTTATGATCACTGTGCCACATTAGTCATATGATAGTAACATTTTGTCAGCAATAAAGGTGTCCAAGTATCTAAAAGTGTAGTGTCCTCAGCTAAGCTTCAGACAATGATATATATGTAAAAATTTAATTGGACAATCTGATAATAATAATATTTCTTTTAAGAAAAGATATAAATTTTTATACTAGGTTATGCTTACATAGCCCAGTGGCCATAGCAGTATTTTTCTGGCATAAGACCTGGAGTAAGACTCTGAAAATCAGGAGTTCTATACCCAGAGGCACTAACTATCTTTATAATTTTTAATAATTTTTAAAATTTTAATGCCTATACTTGACAATAATATTCCTTTTAAGAGCAAATATAATTTTTTATACTAGATCATACTTTCATAGCTTAGTGGCTATAGTGGTAATCCCCTGGCATAAGACCTGGGGTAAAACTCTGAAGATCAGAAGTTCTATACCCAGAGGCACCAATCATCTTTTATAATTTTTAATAATTTTTAAAATTTTAACATTATTTCTTTTAAGAGAAAATATAATTTTTTTATACTATATCATGCTTTTATAGCCTAGTGGTTGTAGTAGTATTTCCTTAATATAAGACTTGGGTAAGATTCTGAAGATCAGAAGTTCTATACCCAGAGATAGTATTGTATATTGGATGTGTCCAAACTATGTTTTTTGTCCAATGTCCAAGATTGTCCAAAACTGTTCAAGACTATGTTCAAGGCTTAAATAATTAATAAATTAATTTAATAAATATATAATTATATATTTTTTTAGATACTGGATTTATTTTTAAAAAAATTAAAATAGATAATCTTAAATTTATTGCTAGGCTTCTATTACCCGGTAAGCAATTTATCATAGTGCATAGACCTGCATATAAATTTGTAACAGTAATTCAGTCAAAAAACTACTATATATGCGGTACTATATAAAAATTAATTAAGGGTAAAGGGTATGTAGATTATTTCTATTAATAAATGAGTGACCAAAAATATTTTTATTGCGAATTTAAAAGTTGCTATATATAAAAGTTAATTTTTTTGGTACAGAACAAAATTTGGACATAATAGGGATAACGGAAACAAATACCAACAAGAGAGAAGCAACTTTCTTTGAAATTAACTGAAGGTACTATAGAGGTTTCTGGACGAAAGATGTTATAGAGAAAAGAAAAGGTTCAGGAGTGGGACTGATAGTTAGAAAAGAATGGCAAACTCACCTTACCGAAGTAATAGTAAAAGATACATATGCTCTTAAAGCAGTATTCAGATTCAAAAAGACAATCTTAGTTGTATGGGTAGTGTACTTCCCACCTAACAACAAAAATATGCAAAGAAAAATTCAACAGTATATAACAGAGGATATTGCTAAAAGCAAATTAAATACAAAAGTAATTATAGGAGGTGACTTTAATGCAGAAATTGGAAGGGAAGTAGTTGCGAACACTACCTGGAATGACAGGGAAACGGAAGTTACAGAAAATTGCAGAAGAAGTAAACTCCCTTTGATTAGATGGTTACAGAGAGTAGGCTATGCAGAAGCATATGTACTAATTAATCTACAAACATTCAAACCGACATGGGCCAATCACAAATATCATTCAAAAATAGACCATATCTGGTTAGACCCCGAAATTAAAGATCTTGTGCTAGATAGCGATATAGAAGAGATGGACCTGGTCACAGGAAGTGATCACAACCTGATATGGACAAAACTGCTACTAAGCTCCATCTTGCACTCAAACTCACTCACAGAGCAAAGGAAAAAATTCTCTGGTCAACGGAAATTTATCAGTATGATAAGATGACCAATGAAGACTGGGAAAACTTCACTGCACTTTTAGAAAAATATATTGAAGAATTTCAGAGGAAAGAATTAAAGAAAGGAGTAAAACATACAAGTCGGCCAAAAACAAACTGGATAAACGAAGTGTGGGAAAAAATTGCAGAGCTTATAGGTCAAGCTGCAAATAAGTCAATTCCATTTAAAAAAATTAAAAACACTAGTGAAGAAAAACAAAAACAGGTCATTTGGAACCCGAGATACAAATGGATCAAGCAGCTGAGACGAATTGGACGCAGAGCACGAGCAAACTTGGACACAAAAATAGAAGACATAGACCAGCTCTTGATAAACACTCAAATTGAGCTAATAAATACAAACAATAACACAGAAATCCAAGTAATAGAAGATAGATGGACAGAGCAATGGTTAGAAGGTCTATAGGGTTGGATTAAAGTATTAGAAAAGAAAATGGTCTCTGAACAAAAAATAGAACAAGAAAAAAGAATAAAAGTGAATATCGAAAGAAAGTTTGGAATGATAGGGCAGGAAGATAAGAAAATGCTTAACAGCATACTAGAAAGGCCTTGGAATAAAATAGAAATAGAAAGAATATTTACAACACCAGACAACGAAACAGGAAAAAGAGAGCTTGTACACGAACCTGACAAAGTTAAAAAAGCAGTCGATGAGTACTTTATGAAACAGTTTACGGAGAGGCCACAGGTCCCAGAAATAGAAAAAGAAGAATGTGATGAAGAGTATACCCCACGAGTATATATCCAACAAGAATGGTACAATAGTATCTTCGAGAAAATTGAGGAAAGAGAATAGAGAGATATGCTCCAAAAGACCTCTAATAGCTCCGCGCCAGGATTATCTAACATAGGTTATACAATCCTGAAAAAACTTGGTAAAAGAGCCAATAAGCTCCTTCTAGACATTCTAAATACAATTCTAAATGAAGGGGAAATGCCAAAGAAATGGAAAGTTGGGATGATATTACCAATCTCTAAAATGGCAAAGTGGGACCTGCAGCTCGAAAATTCTAGGCTGATTATGCTGCTGGAAGCAGCAAGAAAAGGACTCATAAGAATCATCCAAAGAAGACTAAGTGATATTATCATATCACGCAAGATCCTGCGAGGACCAAATTTCGCTGGGCTACAAGGAGAATGCACCCAAGATCCAATTCATATCATGAACGCTCTTATCAAAGCAGCTAAACAAGAAGATAAAGAAATATGGATAACCCTTATAGATATTAAAAAAAACTTCGATACTGTAGATCTTAAGAAGCTACAAGTAACATTAAGAAAGATCAAAATCCCAGAGAAGTTAGAAAATTTTCTTATGGACATGTTCACAAATAGACAAGTCAAAGTAATCACAAAGTTTGGTCTGACAGAAGGTTTTAGCCCAGGACGGGGAATAGACCAAGGGGAAGTAATCTCCCCTCTGTTATGGAGGATTTACTTTGACCCATTATTATGTAAACTTCACAAGTGTAAACAGGGAGCGAAAAGCAAGACTAGAGTGGCCAATAGAATTAACCCAAGGAAAAAAAGAAAAAGAGGAAATTGGTGTCGCAGGCCTGGCATACGCAGATGACACTGCTCTAATAGCAAACTCTAAAACAAGTATGCAAACCCTAGTTAACACCGCAAAATCCTTCTTTCGACTAAACAACATCGAGATAAACGGGAAAAAAACAGAATTATTAGTAATAAATGGAAAAAGCAAAATAGAAGAAAAAGCGATCTTCATTAAAGAAGGAAAGGAAAAAATATCAGCAAAAAAGAAAAAAGAATTAGTTCGTTATCTTGGGGTCTGGCTGATGGCAGCAGACCCAAAAAAATCAATTAAGAAAAGACTTGAAATAGAAAAAGCAAATGGCCAATCTGCTTAATAGGAAAAAAATCTCAATTGAACATATAAGATATATAAATAATATGGTTATACTACCCAGAGCTGAATATAAATTAAATACAGTAATTTTATCTAAGGAAGAATGCGACAAACTACACCAACCAATAATAAGGGTAGCAAAGTGGAAAGCAGAACTGACCTCGACTGCTTCAAATACCATTCCACTACAAAGTGATATCTGGGGAATTAACTCTCTATGGCAGCGGCATATGGAGCATATGATCACAGAATGGGTGATAAGAATAAACAATCCAAACCTCATAGGTAACCTTGCCAGAATAAGGCTTAGAGACGCTCAACTCCTATTAAGGTCTACAGTACCCATATGGACCTTAAACAGCAACGAAATTAAAAAGATCAAGTGGAAAAATAATCTGAATGCGAGCATTTTATTAATAGCAAAGGATATGGGTATTAGTATCCAAAATTCCAGATGGGAAAAAGACTGGACCATTAGCGCACACAGTGAAGCTAGCATAGAGATAAAGAACCTATTATCTAAGAAAGATTTTGAAAAAGGCACTCACGCACTCTGTGAATTGAACCTTTGGTTCGTCGAGCAGTTAATTACAAGACAGGATAATACAATGCTCACATGGCAACAAACTAAAAGGATTCGTGGATTAGAAACGAAAGGAAAAACACCTATATGGTTTAAAAAATTAGAGGAAACAATATTAGAAGACCAAATATCCCGAAAAATCAAAGGAAGTTATGCTCAACAAGAGGAGATAAATGAATCCCAAATCAAGCCAAAAAAAAGAAAAATGTCACACAAAAGATCAAAGAAAGAATGGGTGATTGGACAGAGGAAAGATAATATGGGATCATTTCTTGGAAAGGTGAAGAAAAGATCTCCAAATAAAAAGGTGCACATTTTAGAATGAGAGGAAGACAAAGAGAATTTGGTGCATGACAACTCATCGAGCTCAAGCATAACTCCTACAAATAAGATTCTCAAAATGAGAGAAAACGAAGTAGAAGACGTGAGTCCATGGATAAAGAGGAAAAATGAAGGAGGATGGACCACAGTGATTGGCCTTAAACACCTCAAAAATATGATAGCTCCTAAAAAAAAGACTAGAGGGAAAAAGGAATCTGAAGTAGAACATGTGACTCTTGCAGAAAGTTGGGACATATATCTGATTCAAAATCTAGTAGAAAATAAGGAAAAACAACGAGAGCTCACGCAGGCACTAGAGAAGAACCAGGTGTACAATGAAATAACTTACTATACTGATGGCTCACTCGGAGGAGGAGGTATGAAGGATCACAAAGCAGGGTATGGAATAATTCAAGTAGATAATAAAGGTATAATAGTTAGAGAACTTAAAGGCAGAATCCAAGGGTGGTTTTCTTCAACAAGATTAGAACTTATGGCAATTCTGGAAGCGACTCTGATAACTCCTAGCAATAGCAAAATAGACATTTTCACTGACAGTCAAGTAGTGATCCACATAATTAAAAAAAGCCGGGAAATTAAAAGCACAAGAAGCTGGTGCAAAATAAAAAACCCGGGCATTCTAGGTACAATTGTTAAAATACTAGATACAAAGAATGTAGATTTGCAACTTCACAAAGTAAAAGCACACGTGGGAAATATACTAAACGACCTAGCGGACAGGGCAGCAAAAGATGGTGCACAAGAAAGAGAAATAATTTCAATCAATGTAAATGAGATTCAGGAAATGGTGCTAAGACCTACCTGGAACAATATCACAATTGAAACCCCAATTCGTAGCTTTCTCAAAATGCTTACACAAACTTTCCACAAAGTGGACTGGCTCTTCATGCAAAACACAAAGGACAATATTCATCAAAAAAGAGCAGAAAGTCAAGACTGGAAGATATTTCGGAAGTTGTAGAAGAAGGAAAGGAAAGAAAAAGCATGTTATTTCAGAGCGAATAAGAAATGAGGTTCAGATTAAAGAGCTTAAGTGGTTTACTGCCCATACTAAGTCTACGCAAAAGAAACCGAGAAGACCTTTACCAAATGGCAATATGCAGAAAATGTAAAAAAAAGAAGAGAACTTCAAGCACCTAACAACCTGTGAAGTTGACAGAGCAATTTGGTCTGAAAAAGAGAAGTCGATAGTAAAGAAAATCTGGTCAAATCTAGATATGTCGATTAAGAAGAAACTGTCAATTGACTACTTAGATACAATGTTAACAGGAGGAGAAGAGGCAGTCAGATGTATGAGAAGAAATTATCTGGCACAAGGACTAATTGAAACGGATATAAAAAATTCTCTTCTGCAAACAGAGATCGCTAATAAAGCAGCAGAGTTGATTGTATTAGAATGGTGGGATAAATAGCATAGTGTTTTTCAAAAAGAGATCTGGCTCCAACGCTGCGAGGAAGTTGCAAAATGGGAAAAGGAGCTGGAAATCGACTCGGTGAAAAAGAAGAAGAAGAAAGAAGAAGGCGAATCTAAAAGGAAGAAAGTCAAAGGAGTAAAGGTTTTAGACAAAGGAAAAGACACACCCTTGGAAGCGGAAGAAGAATCTAAAAGACAGAAGGTATCAGATAAAAGGTGGGATAAGTTCAAGGAAAAAATGGTTCGGGTAACAGAAGAGGTAGAAAAATGGATAAGCACCGGAAGTTGGTCCAGGTGGAATAAAAATTAAAAGATCATGACAGGCTATAGATCCAGGCCGATGAACTGCGGATTTAATACCTGAGGTAGATATTAAAGAAGCGGCAAGGTCAATTCTACTTTGGCAGGTCGCACATAGGTGCCAAATGGCAACCGGTGAGCCACACTTTAGTTTAAAATAGCATAGCTATAAATAGAACACATGTATTAAAAATGCAATTTCTATATTATAAAATAAAGTTGTGACATGATCGTCAAAAAAAAAAAAAAAAAAAAAAAAGTTAATTTTTTATTAAATAAATTGTATTTGTGTACTAAGTAAAAATTGTTCGTACCAACCTTTATCTTCTTCTTCTAATATATTTCTTGTACCAAATTCTTCAAATAATTTGCAAGATAATAGTAATCATATTTCTACTATAGTATTGTACAAAATTGAAACTTGGTTATATAGTACAAATGGATTAAATTTTCTATACCACCATCTGATATTCTTACATATACCCAAATCTAGGTGAGCCTTGGCCACTCTAATAGGTTTAGGCCACAGATAAGTATTTAGGTTTGCCTATATATATGTCTGAGTTTTTATTCTTAGCATTAGATTTAAAAAAAATGAAATTTCTTTCAGTATTGTAAAAAGTTTCTATTAAATTTAATAAAGATGAAAGCAAGATCTCACCTTTAATATTTAAAAAAAAAAATAAAAAAATTGTTTGTAATAAAAAATTACACATATCATAAAAATTTTATTAATTTTGGATAAAATTTGATAAAGTTTTTATAGTATCAACTTTTGTGGAGGCAGGGTTTATTCTGCAGGGCGATCACAAATTGGCCAATCAAATCACGTATAAACAATAAATAAAATAGGGTCGCGAAGATAAAAACAACTATATCTTAGGTTCTACTGGGCCATTTTTAATGATTCAACCACCATTAGAATCAGAAAAACCTTCTCTACAATTTTATTTAAAAATTTAATATGGTTACTTAATAAAAATTTTCTTTATTATTAAATATAAAATTTTTAGTAACTAGTTTATTAATAAAAATGATCTACATACCCTCTACTCTTAAGGTTTTTTAAATTTAATAATCAAGATAGTAACTGGGATTATTTGTCACTTTTTATAAGTAAAGAGTGACTTGTATGTTTTTAGATGTAAAGAATGAATAACTTTATTTTTCTTAATAAATCTAGCATAAATCAATTCTTAAACGCCTTTATAACAAAACTATATTGAACCTTTTTTAATATTAATATATAAATTTCAAGTTGACTCTTTACAGAAATTCTATTTCATATTATAAACTATACTAAGAGACGTATTTTTATTATAGGCAAAAAATTTAATACTAAAATACAAAATTTTTAATGTAACAATGCTATAAAAGCACTTAAGAATTGATTTATATTATAATAATTAAAAAAGTAAAGCTATTCATTTTAGATATCTAAAAACATACATATTATTAAATTATATATAAAAGTAATAAATAACCCCAAATTACTATTCTGATCATTAAATTCAAAAAATTCTTAATAATTAATTTTATATAGTACCGCATATAGTTTTGTTAAACATTGTTAACTGAATACCCCAGTATATAGTAACTCTTAATACATATAAGAATCTTCGATATTATAATTAAACGTTTAATAAAGATCAATCTATAATAAATCTACTTGATATAAAAAAAGGTTTGTAAATTTTTATATAAACTGATCACCTTTTTTATATTGAAATTACTTGTATTCCAATATTTATTTTTTAATAAGATACTAGTATGTAATCCATCGCATTGCTACGGAAATTTATTTTTACAAATTGCTATTTAAACACGAAATGAGCTCAAAAACTTTGCTTGGTTTATTTAGAGCATGACGGAAGTTCTTTTTTATTGGCTGTTATGTCAGATAATTATCATTAGATGTGATTGGTTAATGATTTAAATTATTAATACAGAATTCTAATATCATAGATCTAAATGATAACTTTGCTTTGCTAATATTTATCTGGAATACTAAAAATTACTTTGTTATAAATTTTATTATAGTGATATATAATATATAACAATAAATATTAAAGTACTCATTTTTATATTCTATTATTACAATTGTTACAGTTGATAAAATATGTATTGTATTCATTTTATATTACAGGTATAAGTACATTTATATGTATACATCTACAAATTCCCAGTGAACTACAATAAACTATCTAATTCTTTTTAAATTATACAATTCTATAACTCATGAAGAACCTAAATACTTTAAAATAAATTAAAATAGATTTGTAAGTGAAATGCATATATAAAATAAAAAACACAAAATACTATATTAATATATCAATACCTAATAACCTTTTATAATCAGCACCAAAAATATTTAAAAAAAGATTCAAATATATTATATATATATTAATATTACGTCTTACAAAAGTTATTAATATTAGAGATCTTTAGAGATCTTTTACAGTTCAAATATAAGACAGTTAAAGAGCGAACTAACAAAGTTTTGAGAGCTAAAATACATTTATGTTGTTTTAAAGACAGAATTTGAAAGTTAATTTGCATTTACATTATTTTTCTAATTTCATATTAATAAAAACCCACGTCTAATAAAAGTTACTCAATTCTCAGATTACAGAGATTATTTTTTACAGTCTACTTGTGCGGCAACCAAATAATAATTAGGCAAAGTTTCACGAAAAGCCAATAAATTTTTAATATACTTTTCATATATCCCCTATCGATCTATAATTAAAAATGCTTCAAGACATTCAGCCAATTCTTCAAAAAGTAATTCACAGGCAATAAGCATGAGATTAAAAATAAATAAATTATCAAGATTTTCTAAAGAAACTACTCCACCGTAAATATACCTTTAATTAAATTTATTATATTGATACTTTTAATAATTTAAAATGTATTGCATATCCCTTACTTTGTAGAGGTTCGCAAGCAAATTTGCTTGTATAATTACTATAAATATACCTCTGATCTAGTTTTTTAATCATTTAAGATATTTAAATAAAATTTGGTATTATAATATTTAAGAACAAGGATTATATTTTTGAATTGTTTAAACTTATATTATAAGACAAAAAGTTTATGTTGCTTATAAGCTGAAAATATTAAATTTTAAAGAAATTTTTTAACCAAAAAAATATTTTACAATATCTTGGCGAATTCTTTAAATATTGGTTTTAAAAATATAGTTTCTTATACAACTTTGTAGTTTATATAAAGGATGACAACTTTCATTATTTGACTTTATATGATTTACTTGTAAAAATTAGGACTTGTATTAGAAGTGAAAATTTTTTTTATAGACGGAAACATATAAAGTTTGAAAAAACCTAAAGAAAAAATTCTATAGTAAAAGTTCCAAAACAAAAACTTTAAACTTTTATTACACCAAAGTTTTTTAATAATTTTAAAAAAATTTTATAATAAAGTTGATAAAACAGAACTAATATTATATTTTTTACTTAGAAAGTATATAGCTAAAATTAATATTTAAGGTTTTATTTAAAAAATTTAAAATTTTAAAATTTTCGCAGGCAAATATGCCTGTATAACAAATTAAGGGATAACAATTAACTATAAATAACTTACTTGATAATGATTTCAAATTGTTGGGTAGAAACATGTTTAAATTAACCATTTTAATATTGTTTTTATCACTATTAATGTTTGCTAATTTATTGCGAAAATATAATGGCCTATATTTCAAAACGATTGAATGTGCTCAGAATATTTTAGTATTTGGAGATTCACCAACATTAATTATTATATTGAAATCTTCTTCGTCATTAAGAAGTTCAAGATAACTGTTTGAAAGTTTTTCAAAAATTTTTAATACCATTTTAAATTATTAAAAAAACATTAAGCAAGGTAAGAAATGCAAATTTCTAACTTACTTTATAATGATTTCAAATTGTTGGGTAGAAACATGTTTTAAATTAACCATTTTAACATAGTTTTCATCACTATTAATGTTTGCTAATTCATTGCGAAAATATAATGACCTATATTTCAAAACGATTGAACCTGCTCGGAATATTTTAGTATTTGGAGGTTCACCGACATTAATTATTATATTGAAATCTTCTTCGTCATTAAGAAGTTCAAGATAAATGTTTGAAAGTTTTTCAAAAAATTTAATACTATTTTAAATTATTAAAAGAAATATTAAGCAAGGTAAGAATTGCAAATTTCTAACTTACTTGATAATGCTTTCAAATTGTTGGGTAGAAACATGTTTTAAATTAACCGTTTTAACATTGTTTTCATCACTATTAATGTTTGCTAATTCATTGCGAAAATATAATGACCTATATTTCAAAACGATTGAATGTGCTCAGAATATTTTAGTATTTGGAGATTCACCGACATTAATTATTATATTGAAATCTTCTTCGTCATTAAGAAGTTCAAGATAACTGTTTGAAAGTTTTTCAAAAATTTTTAATACCATTTTAAATTATTAAAAAAACATTAAGCAAGGTAAGAAATGCAAATTTCTAACTTACTTGATAATGATTTCAAATTGTTGGGTAGAAACATATTTTAAATTAACCATTTTAACATGGTTTTCATTACTATTAATGTTTGCTAATTCATTGCGAAAATATAAATGACCTATATTTCAAAACAATTGAATGTGCTCGGAATATTTTAGTATTTGGAGATTTACTGACATCAATTATTATATTGAAATCTTCGTCATTAAGTTCAAGATAACTGTTTGAAAGTTTTTCAAAAAATTTTAATACCATTTTAAATTATATTAAGCAAGGTAAGAAAAGCAAATTTCTGAACTTAAAAAATATAGTACTCAACGAACGGTTACACTAGTAGCTTACGTATTAGTACCATAAAAAGAATTATACTTTATATAAATCCTTGTGTAATATTTATACATAAGTTGAATTTCTGTCATGCTAAAAAATTCGGGACACAGAAATATTTCGAAATATTATATAAAATCGAAATTTTTGCTATAAAATTCGTATCATGTTATATAAAATGATTGGCTTATAATTTTTACCATTTTAATTTCAGCCGGGATTATCATTATTGTTTTCTTAATGCTAGTCAAATCGAAATAAATCGAAATTTTTACAAAAGTCGACCAAAATTTTTGCTTTAATTGACAATTCGCAAAAGAAGGAGAATTTGTATTAATAAAATATATAACACTTAATATAAATTACATATAAAATACAAAAATCAGCATTCCTGACTATGTAAAGTTAATTTTTATTAAGTTAACATCCTATAGACTTCTAATAAAAGTTGTAGAGCTAGTTTTTGTGATTCTAATGATAGCTAGATCAGTAAAATTAGGTAGGTAAATAAAAAGTTACAAGCAATTAAAATTCAAAAAAATTTATAAAACTATAGGAATCATGATTCCTGTATTAACATATTTTTATTATGTTTATTATAAAAATCTCCCCCAGTTAAAATTCCCCTTCTACCACGAATTGTCAATTAAATCGAAATAATATTTCTGTGTCCCTGGTAGTGATCCACAAACTCAGGGCACTCGGGGGTAAATAATGAAAATCTTACGTGTCATGTTTATTTCAGATAAACTAAACATGACACGTAAGATTTTCGTTATTCGGACTGATCCGGAAGGGCATTTAAAATTATTTATACAGGGTAAACTAAACATGACACGTAAGATTTTAAATATTAGATATTTTGGTTGTACTATATTATTAATTGAATTTTTAGAACGCAATTTTCAAGATAATACTCATGAGATTATCTATTTGCCTGCATGTAAAAGTAAAAGATCTTTATATTAAACTTAGAACATGATAGAATAAATGAAGTTAGTTTATCAAGTTTTGAACGTATTTGGTGAGATATTTTCCTGGAATTCAATTTATAACATCACATAGTAACTTATATATGCTTTATAAGAAAAAACAATTTGGAGCAAAATATTGGAATACAGTGTTATAAGGGAAAATAACAATTCTTTAATTATACGATGTAAATGATAACAAGAAGGCAGCTCGCCAAAGGGTGATTTGGTCTGATTTAGTATAACGTACACAGGTCGAATAAAGCCCTACCGGGAACTGTACAGTCAGATAAAAACCGGAGACGTATCGGGTTTTGATATGTATCTGGTTGTAATTTTTAAAATCATAGCCCAATCGGGTAATCGATAGGGCTATGATAATAACCCAAATATAAAATAATAAATATAAATTATATCAAAATATAATCAGAAATAAATCAGATAAATCTATATAGCTATCGGTTATTTTATATGTATATGATGTTTAACTTATAATACTTGATACAAAAATAAATAACTAGTACAGATCCAGTAAAATATCATAATGACCACAAGCCATATCGGGTAAAGCGTTTTCGGATAAAAATGGAGACATATCAGGTTTCTATATGTCTCCGGTTTTAAGTTTAAATCATAGCAATATCGGACACCTGATATGTCTTTAGAATTAACATGAAAGTAAACCTATAACTAGTAATCACATCGGAAGTTATTCAGAGATAAATAAATCATACCTATAAAAATACTGATAAGCCTATATGCCTATAAGATAAATCTATATAAATACCCAGTAAATCTATAAGGTCTATGATATTTGTCTTATATTACTTGATAAAAATAAAGAACAACAGTACATGTTAGAAGTTAATCGGTGATAAATAAGATAAACCTATTATCATATGTTATATAGATAGATATATATATATTATTAAATATGAAACTTTCTATTTATAGGATTTACAGACATATATTCTTGGGGGTTTTTTTTCTGACTTTGACAGTTCCGGAAATAAAGCGGCCTAAAATATTATGCACAGGGATAATACAATCCCTATTTAAATCATAGAAATTCTGATTCCATAATTCAATATTACAAATATTGTCTATTTGACAATGATATCTTGTCTTTTGGTCGTTAACAGCTTGATACCACCGTACATAGGCAAGTACATGCTTCTTTGGACTTTCTAGTAGATTTATTATATTCTCGAAATAATATTGAACGAGGCCTGGGTATATATCAGTAGTATTGTCGTCCAATATGAACTTAGCAAGTATTTTCGTCGACTTTGTGTGTCTCTTCGAATAAGTAGACCCAAATATTTCGTCGCCAATTTTTATTCTTTTGTATATTGTAATGCCAGGTAATGTCACTATAGCATCTGGGTGCTCGAGTATATCAGTTAAGAAAGTGAAATTATAATTGTATGCATTGTTGTAATAGGCAACTAACAATGCATATAATTTTTTCAGAAGGGTTACACATTCCTTTTTAGGCCCTAATAATTCACCCTGAAATGGTTCGGAGCCAGTTCCTGCATTGTCTTCAACGCTTACAGACATTGAAAGAAACTCCTGATAATCATTTCCATTATAAATAGAAAGACTGCTGCTCATCGTTTCTTGTTTAATAAACTGCAAACAAGTTTGCAAATAGCCTTCCGCACGTGATGAAAGCACATCCAAATGAGAGTTATATTGCATAATTTTAAGTAGTTCAGTCTCAATTCTTTTGTTACTGCTATGAAATAACTCTATAAATGATTTAAAACCCTATTGAGCTATCAGTAGTTTAATACGGCTATTTTGATAAATATAGCATAGGTTGCACCTTAATAAATGATTAACTGATTCAAAATAGGTGCTACCAAAAAAAAAATAGGTATCGCCTATACTATATTTTATCCAACCATTTTAAAAACAAATATAAATTTATCTAATAAACTATTCATCCGTTCATAACTAAAACACCAAAATGCATATAGTGGTTCATAGTCCATAACGCATTCACATATGTAAACATAAATGTAAATTAGGCGTTATTTTTTCTGACCCATAAATTTCTTCTATCCCTTAGATTGTAGTAGAACACAGGCAAATTTGCCTGCGTTTTTGCACTTTTTTAGTTCTGATTTACTTTTTTAAAATACTAAAATAATTAAATAAAACTTTGTACAATTATATTTGAAAATAAGGATTACTTTTTTGCAAAATTAGTTTTTATATTATAAGAAAATAAATTATANATAAAACTTTGTACAATTATATTTGAAAATAAGGATTACTTTTTTGCAAAATTAGTTTTTATATTATAAGAAAATAAATTATAGTTACATATAAGCTAAAAATAGATAATTTTAAGAAAAAATTTTTTTAAAAAATTTTATTACAATTTTTCTGCGATCTTATTTAGTTTTAGTTTTAGGACTATAGTTCTTAAGACAATATTGTAGTTTATATAAAGGATGACAACTTTCATTATTGCAACTTTAATGATTTACTTGTAAAAATTAAGACTTGTATTAGAAGTAAAGATTTTTTTTATAGACGGGAACATATAAAATTTGAAAAAATCTAAAGAAAAATTTTAATAGTAAAAATGCCAATACAAGAACTTTAAAAAACATTTATTATATTAAAGTTTTCTAATGATTTTAAAAAAATTTTATAACAAAGTTACTAAAACAAAACTTAAAGAATATTTTTTACTTAGAAAAGATATGGCTAAAATCAATATTTAAAATTTTATTAAAAATTTTAAAATACGCAGGCAAATTTGCCTGTGTTACAATCTAAGGGATAAGTTTAACCATTTTAAAAAGACAACTATGAGCCTCTTTCAAATTGTCTTTATATAC
Source organism: Gigaspora rosea (assembly GCA_003550325.1). NCBI lineage: Eukaryota > Fungi > Glomeromycota > Glomeromycetes > Diversisporales > Gigasporaceae > Gigaspora > Gigaspora rosea. The sequence goes on along the minus strand of QKWP01001868.1, from coordinate 16,837 downwards.
AATCCGGTACACCAGGATAGAGCACGCGCGAACAAAATAAGTAAGGATCCGTTAGTCATTTTCATGCAACAAATTCCAAGTAATTGACGTTGCATATACCAGAACAAAAGTTTTCTATTGGTCTGCTGTAAATCTTGAAAATCTTTCACCTGTCGCTATTTTGTAAGGAATTCTTCTAATGTCCACAGGAATATGCATATTTTTAGCACGACTTTCCATCAGAGTAAGATTAGGTGGCGTTAAAATACCTTCATCAATCTATAATTTGATGATCCACTTAGCTATACCTAAAAATAGGCAATGCATTGGATCAACTACAAGAAACCGAACAGAATTAAAGTAGGAGAGACGATGCATTTCAGACCAGCGGACCAAAGTTTCTGACATATGCTTTCTTCTTGCATCTTCAGTATTGCAATCCTTCCACGCGATAGCATCTTGATGAACTTCATCAATATTTCTTTCAACGAACCATTCATCTATATCGTCAAAACCACCAAAATTGTGTTAATTCCTTTCGTCAAAATTTGCTCTTTTTAAGCACCCATGACAAGCAATTTGTGCTAAAATGTGGGCACATAATTTTCTTGCAGCAGGAATGTCACAAGAACAACATATCACTGCTGCTCTAATAAATTTGCCAGTAGGGCTTTCGAAAGTACTGTCCAATTCAATCCCTAGTTAATAATAATAATTATGTTAATAATTATAATAATAATAATAATTTCGATAACTCCAATATTAAAACATTATTGCTTACCATTCCACAAATCAATTAATTGATCTATTAAAGGTGCCAAATAGTGGTTTAGCTGGTGTAGTTTGGGTTCATTTGGACCAGGTATTAACGCCAACGTGATTATGTTCGACGGCTTAAATCGCTCATCACGTGGAAGATTGCAAATGACTCTGTATATAGCTTCAACACTGTACTGAGAGTTATCGAATGGCTGGAACCAATCTAGATTAATCATTAAACCCAAATTGCCATCCGATAGCTCTTTCTGAAAGAATGGTAGATCTTCATTTGGGTCTTGAAATGTCTTTCAAATTCTTTCATTGTATATGTCAGTAATTCTTTCAGCATCGTTATGCCTCTCTGCTCACTTTCTACAAAACTCTTCAAATCCCTTTTGGTTATACAACAATTGCAGTTGATGTTTTAAAGAAACTGTTGAAAATATTAATGATGGCCGATATATAACTCCTTTGCTTATAAATATTTTTTTGCAACGGAATTATTGCATAGAAGTCTTTAATTAGCTATGGGATGGTGCAGGAAGTCTTGTAAGGTGCAATTGCTTACTTTAGGAACCATATTGGGTTTGTCGGTTGACACATCAGCTGTGTTGTATAATTTACAACATTGCTCACATGTTGCATATTTAATCATGTGAACACAGACACCAAGAGCTTTACGAGCCATCTTTAATGAAGTAGGAAAAGAGGAATATTTTTCTTCGTTCTCAAAAACCAGTACATACCGGAGGAACTTTACCAAAGAATTAGTTTCAACTTCAGATTTTTTATGCCTCTTTTGGTATTTGAGAACCCACAAAATCATCTACACAAAACCTTTATTCGGATCTATAGGTTCTATCGGTATCTCTATATTTTCATATAAAGTTTCCAGTGAGTTAAAGTCGATTTCTTGGTCGGTTAATTCTTCATCTTCGAGGTCTAATAGATCTTCAGCTAAATTTTCTTCTTTGTCAGAGAATAAGTTCTCTTAAATTATAGGGTATTGTGAATTTCCCTTCTCCTAACAGGCTGTTTGCCTTTATTAGATTGACTTTTACTAATAAAACTATAAAATTCTTCATGCGAAGAAACAACAGAATCGTCATCAGAACTATCTTTTTGTATTGGATCCTCTGAAATATCCATTTCCGGAAGAGGAGCTTCCGGTAAATCTATCGGATCCTCTGGAATTTCCATTTCCTGAAGTTGAGCTTTCAGTAGGTCCATTGTGGCTGCTACTTTGCTTGAAGATTTGCCAACTCAAGAAAATTTCTAGCTGGAATTTTTTTTTTATCATATAGGGTGTCCCCAATTAAAACAGCTCATATTTTCATATATTTTATTTTGAGATATTTGAGTTTAATCATTTGTTTGATTTTTGGACTAATCCGGGATTAATCAAATTTCACGATGTTGATTGGTTAAAGTTGGCAGGTGACTATTGGATAATCTCGTGACGTATTGGCTCTACACAGCCTCATGTAATTTTTCTTTTTACATTATCTTAATTTTTTATTATGACAATCGACTTTCATTTATAATTAAAAAAAGTCAATCATGTCAAAATTTATATGAATCTAACGAAAACTCATTTTTCAAAAAAATGTAAATATGGGCTGTTTTAATTGGGGACACCCCATATGGGCTTTTCTAGTTCAAGGGTCAACAAGTTTACCTTTACAAAGATGGCAATTGCAAAATCTTAAGTTGCGATTTTTTGAGAAAATAAAATTGCTTGATTTTTCGATAGTCTTTTTGACAATAGATTTTTTTTGTTTATAACCCATGATATGATATAAAAAAATACTAAGAAAAATTTATATAAACGAGACAATTTAGGAAGACAGGATATATACGAGTGAATATTTGAACGAGAATATGAACAAAGATTAGTTCAAATTTACTATATACAATTTGAATTTCAACAGACTTATTGGTATGCCGATATGACTATAAGACTTTAAGCAATTATAATGTAATTTTGACAAATATATTTTTTGCTTAACAATTATACTTTTTTTATGTAAACAAAATAAACTCGTATAATAAATTTTTATTTCTGAAGACAAATTTACTACACTTGTGAAAATAAAAAACCTGCGATTTCAAATAACCTATAAATGTTTTAATATTCCGGTAGGTCCTTTGTTTATTTTCATATATAAACCAATAAACAAATTAAACTTGTATAATATGAATTTTATTTCTGACATTAACGAAAATAAAACGTGCGATTTCAAATAAACTATTAAAGTTTTAATATTCCGGTAGGCTTTTCGTTTATTTTTATGTATAAACAAAATAAACTTGCATAACATGAATTTTATTTCCAATGGCATTTTAATATTCTAGTAGGCCTTTCGTTTATTTTCATGTATAAACAAATAAACAAGTTAAACTTGTATAAGATGAATTTTATTTCCGATGACACTTGCGAAAATAAAAACGTGCGATTTCAAATAAACTATAAAGGTTTTAATATTCTGGTAGGCCTTTCGTTTATTTCTGATGACAAATTAACCACACTAATGAAAATAAAAACGTGCGATTTCAAATAAACTATAGAGCTGTCGGTATTCTGATAAGTAAAAAAATTAAATTTGCATAATATTAATTTTATTTCTGATAACAAATTAACCGCACTAAGGCATTAGCCACAATTTGTATTAGCCAGTATTGTTTAAAGTTCTTAAAAGATAATATAAACATAATATTATATGGCATTGTTTTATTTTTATATAAATTGTAAATACTGCCTAATGAAAAAAAAACGTGCTATTTCAAATAAACTATAGGGCTGCCGGTATTCTAATAAGTAAAAAAAATTAAATTTGCATAATATTAATTTTATTTCTGATGACAAATTAACTGTACTAAAAACGTGCGATTTCAAATAAACTATAGAGCTGTCGGTATTCTGATGACTTTTTGTTTATTTTCATGCATAAAAAAATTAAACTTGCATAATATGACTTTAATTTTAATTTTATTTACTATTATGGAATGTTGATTAATTAACTGAAATAACGAAATCAATGTCGTCAAAGGAAAACCTGTCATTGGGATTTCAATTATATTATGTGCCGGATACAATCTATGTAATCTAATGAAATTGTATCCGGTACAAAATATAATTGAAATCCCGATGACAGGTTTTCCCTTGACAACACTCAAATAAGATCTGACTAAAATCTATAAATAAGTCATGCTTTCGAGTATATATAAGCAGATTTTACTCTTTCGCTCAAAAAAATTATATATTATACTTTTCGAATTACGTTAGTTTATTAGACTTTCGCTTCGTTCATACTTTGATTTAATATTTATTTATCTACCGTCATTCTATTTTAAAGGTTGTATTATATAAAGCAATGTTTCTCTTTTCTTTCGCTTCTTTTAATAAAATAAACCGAACAATCAATATCTCAATCATACAATTTTTTGTTATTTTTTTTGGCCTTTTTGACAAAATGTATAGAAGAAATTCCTATAAAATTAACATAGTACCCAAACATTGTTCTATTTCACCACCCAGGTCTTCTCACCGAAACCATTGTTTAACACCAATGCCACTACAAAGAAATCAAAGCTGTGTTCAATCGACAACACCTGCTAAACGAAGCCGTCGAAGCGCAAGTCAAAGATCTAGATCTAGGTCTAGGTCCTCTTCGTATGACAGGAGTCATAAACATTCACGGTGTTATTCTAAATTTCCTGATGAAAGAGATTCTGGTAATTTGTGTGGCATATAAAGCCATTTTATTTTTATTATAAGCCTTTTAATAGATTGATATGTCTGATGAAATTTTTTTATAGAGTTAGATTTTTTAAAACAAGCGGTGTATTCCTTAACAAACCAAGTTAAGGATCTTAAAGCTCAAACATCAGCTCCAGTAACTCCAAACGTGCATTCTGACGATGTCTATTATGAAAACAGTGGTCCTGAAGATGCTAATGGTTCCACTGGACTTTCTTGTCCATTCAATGATATTGATCTTTCTGAATTTGAAGACCCAAATCCTGACTCTGACATACAAAACAAGAGCCAGAAACAATCAACTACTACCACTGAAATTCAAAGAAAGGGAAAGCAAAGACAACAGAATGATGTGAAACCAATAATAATAATCGGCAAAAACCATCAGTAAGCCCAGAACCACCTACCGAATATGCAAGAAAGTCACGTGAATTGTTGGAAGATATGGATGAAGAACAGTATAAACTGTTTCATATATGTAATGTTATAATTTATAAGTAAAAAAAAGCTGTCGATTAAATGATTGTTTAATTGAATATAGGATGAGGTAATTCAAATTTTAAATGGCCTTGAAGATACTTTGAGTCTTGATGCAAAAAAACATGGTCAGAAATCTTGTGTCACATGAACAAAAATATTATACCAGTAATTGCCAAAGCTTTAAAAGGCCGATTTAGGTATAAATTAATTGAGATAAAGTATGTCCTCCAAAACCTTCACCGTCATCGCCGTAAAAAATGGACTATTGATCAAGATCCGGAGAAGTCAAAAGCTGACAAAAGGCGGAAAGGAATAAATATACGCCGTGGCGAAGTAAGTGGTTTTTTTATAAAAAAATATCATGTTACCAGTATTAGTTATAGATTATTGAATAACCATTTGCGAACTGATCCATGTTTAATTTATAGAAAATGAGGTGCTGAGTCCGAGGTCTTAATCATCTGATTAATACCAATGATAAAAATCTCAATGATCTTGTCCCTAATATTAATTGGGATGACTTTAAAGCTGATATTGAAGTTATAATCAACGAAAAAGACTTTCATTTGGATGAAGTTTCAGAAACTAATGCAGAAAGAGCAGATTCAAAATGATGATTAAAAATTTGTCTGATAAAAATGATCGTCACGTAATTTGCATTTATGACAAGCCATGGAGGTCTTGAAGGGTAAGTATTTATTATTATAATTGTAATTTATTAAATTTTTTTATAATATTTCTTTTATTTTATGATACAATAAGGTTAGAAAAATTCTTCGACTTGCTGATGAAATGGAGAAAAAACTTCTCACGTTAAATGCCAAAGAAAAAGATGGTATAGTGATGTAAATTGGTCAGATAAATCTAAACCACCCCTAGAAGCTCCAAACTGGGCTATTTTAGTTTCTTATCATTCCAATGAAGAAGCTAATGATGAAGAGGAAGTTGATGAAACCGCCTCTGCAAGTGGTGGTCGCAGTAACTATGGTACTAGGGTTGGAAATAGAAGCGAAAATGGAAATGGAAGTAGAGATAGTAGTAGAAATGGAAGTAACGATGGTAACGGCAGTGGAAATGGAAGTACCGATGGTAACGGCAGTAGAAATGGAAATAGCAATGGTAATGGCAGTGGTAGTGGAAGTGGCAGTTGAAATGGTGATGATAATGGAAATAGAAGTAGTGGTGGAAATGGTAATGGTAATGGTAATGGAAATAGAAGTAGTGGTAGTAATGGCAATGGACATGGCAATAAGCAAAATGAAAAAAGAGGTGTTGCTACATCAGTAGGTGAAGATCTGGACAGTAATTAAATCGAAAAAATTTCACTAGATCAGCAATGCTTAATTTTAGAAAATATTATAGATCTTTTGTAATATTCTTTTAGATATAGCAATATGTAAATGCATTAAAGTTATATTTCGATACAATTGCTTCAATAAAACAAACATTATAACATTTATATCAGTATATAAATATATTGAGTAAACATATAAATCATAGTCCTGTTAGTGCTCTGTCAGATATAACGATATATATCTTAATTAATCCTGAAAAGTATCCAGTTTTCTTGCAATTTAGATCAAAATAAGATACATATCATGTTTGTTAATAGGCCTACTAGTATATTGATTTTAAATCTAAATGTTCCCAATTAGTCTCTTATTTCAAACAGGAATTTGGCAGAAATAAGAGACTAATCAGAAACATTTAGATTTAAAATCGATATACCAGTAGGCCTATTAACATACATGATATATATCTTAATTAATCCTGAAGAGTATCCAGTTTTCTTGAAATTTAGATCAAAATAAGATACATATCGTATTTGTTAATAGGCCTACCAGTATATTGATTTTAAATCTAAATGTTCCCGATAAGTCTCTTATTTCTGCCAAATTTCTGTTTGAAATCAGAAACTAATTGGGAACATTTAGGATTTTCCTACCAGTAATTTTCCATGTGGGTATCATATTGATATAGGGGGCCTATTGGGAACCCGATTGTTGTCTGATATGGTTTCATTCGACCTGTGGTAACTTGTGTATTAATATAGTCCGATATTTATATATTGGATTTAATTATAAGTAATCCGAAGATTCATCTCAGAAGAGCTAAAACAACCTTTCTTTTTGTACTTTCAAATATTATGAGAATCAGGAATCTAATATTATACATTATTTTAACTCATTCAACTTTATCATACCATATGTACTATATGTATCAGATATTAAATGATATAATTTCAAAATCATTTCTCATTCATTAAACCCTGCCAGAAGTCTAGATACTTTTGCAGTAACATGACCATCACATGGTGTAGCATATTTAGATTAACTTTTTGACTTTATTGTTAAGGTTAGGGTTAGGGTTTGTGGATATAAAAGATCACTATCTATATATAAAATCGCATTTTAGGCATTTTTATGCAGTTTTTAAGGCCAATTTAAATACTAGTTTTTGAGTATTTTTGCTTTTTTCTCTTTTTTTCTTCTTGTACACATGTTTTATTTTGATATCAGACTGATCTGGAATAATCAAAATTTATATTCTCAGATTGGTTAATTCTCATGTGCCATGTCACATTACTGCAAAAGTGTCTAGACCTCTGGTGGGTTCTCCATATTATGGCCAAGCCTTGTACATGCATGATCGATTATATATGATTGGATGTCATATAAAATGTAGCGCAATATAATTTTAATGATTATTAGAAAATATCAAGTTTATCCTATAACACTCGTCTATACTTATTTTATGCATTTCATACATAAAAATCTAAATATTAGTGAGTTTTATTAACTAAGATGCCATGGATAAAGAAACTGTGATCCAGATTATGATATAGGTAACCGGTGTTACTATCCAGTTGGGAGATATCAGACCCGCCAATAGAGCTATTGGGATAGTAAACAATCATTATGAGTTAATAGCAGAGAAATCCAAAGAGAGAATAGCGAAGGAGTTAGGGTGCTTTGGCATAAAAGGAGTTGAATTGGATATAAGAGATTAAAAAGGGATCAATTGGTGTATATTTAAACAAAAGGGGTTATCTAACGATATCAATCGTTAATTAGCAGAAACAATTAAACAATACAGCAGTTAAATATAGTCTTAAACATATTATCAATAAAACAATCAAATATCGGTATATCAATAAATATATATCAGCAGCAGTGTTAATATAATCAAATAAACAAATAAAACAAATAATAAAACAGCAGTGTAATGCTAACAAGCAGTGTTGAGAATTCGATAATGAAATAATTATATATAAGTTGCCTTTGGCTTTGAAATGTCTACTAACTTATATAGGGTCAAGGTTTATTATTAAACAAAGGATCAGATTGAAGTCTGAAGTCTTTATTGAAGTCAGAATTCGAGCCTTTAAATACATATTTTTGTACACATAATTAATTATAGTACTTTATTCAAGAAAACTTTTATCCGAAGTCAACTAATTTTTAGAATTATTCGATTCTTTTCAACACCAATCCTTTCATTAATCATATTAATTTCAACTACACCTTTGCTTTATTTAAAAGTTCCATCTGTGAAAAAGAATTTTGAAATATATTGGCAGATTCCTGAAAATATTTGAACGCCTTGGGGCATCCAAGATAGGCTAAATAATCAAGTATTACCATGAGTCATGTACTGAGAACTTCTTATTCAAGCGCATTAGTGTAAACGGAGGCCGGGATGGTAGTAGTCGATTTATTTTTCGATCAATTATCATATCTATAAAAGACTTCTCCCAATATAGTAATAAGAAATGATATGTATATGTATAACAAAATAGAAAATAACAAAGATATGTATATAGTAACAAATAAAGAAATAATAAAGAATATTCATATGTTAATCAGTCATCGATCAAATTGATGATCAGAGTTTACGGTTTAAGAGTTCAGAGTAATCGATGTAATTTAGTCACAGGATACCGATAGGGCTTTTGAAAAAAAAATTTAATTTTGCAAGTGTAACACCGGTCGAAAGGTATGAGATTTGAAAAAAAATTAAAAATAGGTATGAGGTATTTGCTGATATGTATCGTAAGATAGGAATTGGATAAATATAACAAAATTTTAGTTAAATAGGTATGGGCATAAAGAGAAGTTATATAAGAGAGGAAAAGTGACTCACCCCATATAAGAATCAGCAAATTCACTATTATACAAACTTCATTTTTCTTTTCATTTTGAAATGCTTTTTTATTATAATAAAACATTTTACTAAAAAAAATAATAAACCTTGTTTTAAAAAACTAGTATTTTTTAAGCTAAAGAACAACTTTACTTAAGAGCCCAAAGTCAGTTGTAATAATAAAATTCTGTGCAAATTACATTTTTAAAAGATTTTTTACTATAGTGAAAAATTTTACTAAAAAACTAATAAAACTCATCTTAAAAAACTAATATTTTTTTAAGCCAAAAAACAATTTTATTTAAGAGCCCAAAGTTAGTTGTAATAATAAAATTTTGCACAAATCATAGTTTTTTATTTGATAGTATTTCTATAATTTGTATAATAGTGAATTTGTTGATCCTTATGTTCTCAGGATCCACTAGGCCAATTTTGATGATTTAACTATCATTAAAATCAGAACTTATTAGTTTTTAGGATTAGGTTAAAGTTAGAGTTAGGGTTAGGGTTAAAGTTAAAGTTAGAGAAAATTTTAAAAATAGAAAATTTTGTATAACTATAGTAGAATAGCAAAATACTATAGTGAAAATAGTAGCTTCTATATTTTAATTATTTATTAGCAAAATAAATATTTAGAAAGTAGATCTTTCGTAACTCTCACTGCTGATTACTTGTACCAACAAATGCACAGAAATTCTGAAGTGAAGTTATAATGAAAACTGTAAGAAAACCTGGCAACACACGTAAAATACATGCCAGCTATTATTTAGGGATACAGTTAATTAGATATCTGCTAGTAGCTTCAGAGTTTATCACTCACCAACCAAGCGGCATTTGTCGTTTAGAGGTAAAGTTCATAGACTACCTGCTGACAAGCTCAAAGTTTATCACTTACCAAAAAGAAGTACTGGGTGGCCCTTCGTTGGATTCGAACTACACAGGAAGACCTACTCTCCTTTGTACAAGTGGTAACTATTTGGTATCGCTGTTCCCTCTTCTCGTAAAGAATGTTCAAAAGTGGGCTTTTTGGTGTACCCCCTACAAAAGATCGATAGTGTTTACACTAACAAATTGGAAAGGTGCTTACTATATTGGATACGAGTGTTACAAGTGGTTTGGATACAAATAACGTGGAAGAACAAACGTGGTTCACAGAGGACACTACTGGAAGAAGATTCTAGAATATCTATATTAAAAGTAGTCGGGTTGGGAGGCTACTTAATTCGGTTTAATATGACGGAACCTTTGGCCATTTTAGGTTGATGGGATTCTATGATGTTAACAATTTTTATCTTATAAGTCTGGGTGTTCCTATAGGGTCCCCTGGGCCATGGATAAAAATTTACAGAACAATAGAAGACTGTAATGCAGTCCAAACTTTCTATTTTATTTTAGCTGTATATCATTTTGTTTCGTTGTTTTACGTGTATGATTTAAAGCTTACTAAATAATAAATAAAGAGCAAGGTCTCTATTATAAAACCATAAAAAAAAAATAAAATAAAATAAATATTTAGAAGCAGTAGTTTCAGCTTTAAGCCAAATTTCAATAGCTGCTAATGTTTTAAAAAAATTTTTTTAAAATAATAATAATTTAATACATTTTTTACTATCTTTACAACAATATATACCTGTTTTGCTGGCCAGTAGTCTAAACAGGACCCGAATAATTCTAAGATAGGTAGTATGCTTAAACTGGACATTTTTTTGGGCCGAACTCATCTAAATTCTGGTCAAAATTAAAATTAAAATTTAATTTTGACCAGAATTTAAACAAGTTCGGCCCAAAAAAATGGCCGTTTAAGGGGATGGCTAAAGCCATATACCCACGTGATTTTTTGAAATTTTAGTTAAAATTCGTAACAGAGTCTGTTTAGCATTAGGGTCAGGGTTAGGGTTAGGACCAATATAGGTAAAATTACCTCCTGACATTTTTTATTAATGGCCCAAGATAGGTTTAGAATGCCGTTTTTATGTTCTTGCGTTTTTTTTGTTTTTTGACTTCTTCGAGCTAATTCGTGTAAACAAAATTTCGCGACTCTGTTTGGTTGATTTACACGAAAATGTCACATGGGTACATGGCTTTAGACGACCCAAAGTTTAAGCATACTACCTACATTAGAATTATCCAGGGTCCTGTCTAGACACTTTTGTAGTAATAGGACCATCATATAGTATAGCATATTCAGATTAACTTTTTGGCTTTATTGTTAATACTTATCCCTTAGATTGTAGTAGAACACAGACAAATTTGCCTGCGTTTTTGCACTTTTTTAGCTCTGATTTACTTTTTTAAAATACTAAAATAATTAAATAAAACTTTGTACAACTATATTTGAAAATAAGGATTACTTTTTTGCAAAATTAGTTTTTATATTATAAGAAAATAAATTTTAGTTACATATAAGCTGAAAATAGATAATTTTAAGAAAAAATTTTTTTAAAAAATTTTATTACAATTTTTCTGCGATCTTATTTAGTTTTAGTTTTAGAACTATAGTTCTTAAGACAATATTGTAGTTTATATAAAGGATGACAACTTTCATTATTGCAACTTTAATGATTTACTTGTAAAAATTAAGACTTGTATTAGAAGTAAAGATTTTTTTTATAGACTGGAACATATAAAATTTGAAAAAATCTAAAGAAAAATTTTAATAGTAAAAATGCCAATACAAGAACTTTAAAAAACATTTATTATATTAAAGTTTTCTAATGATTTTAAAAAAATTTTATAACAAAGTTACTAAAACAAAACTTAAAGAATATTTTTTACTTAGAAAAGATATGGCTAAAATCAATATTTAAAATTTTATTAAAAATTTTAAAATACGCAGGCAAATTTGCCTGTGTTACAATCTAAGGGATAAGTTTAACCATTTTAAAAAGACAACTATGAGCCTCTTTCAAATTGTCTTTATATACAATCCGGTACACCAGGATAGAGCACGCGCGAACAAAATAAGTAAGGATCCGTTAGTCATTTTCATGCAACAAATTCCAAGTAATTGACGTTGCATATACCAGAACAAAAGTTTTCTATTGGTCTGCTGTAAATCTTGAAAATCTTTCACCTGTCGCTATTTTGTAAGGAATTCTTCTAATGTCCACAGGAATATGCATATTTTTAGCACGACTTTCCATCAGAGTAAGATTAGGTGGCGTTAAAATACCTTCATCAATCTATAATTTGATGATCCACTTAGCTATACCTAAAAATAGGCAATGCATTGGATCAACTACAAGAAACCGAACAGAATTAAAGTAGGAGAGACGATGCATTTCAGACCAGCGGACCAAAGTTTCTGACATATGCTTTCTTCTTGCATCTTCAGTATTGCAATCCTTCCACGCGATAGCATCTTGATGAACTTCATCAATATTTCTTTCAACGAACCATTCATCTATATCGTCAAAACCACCAAAATTGTGTTAATTCCTTTCGTCAAAATTTGCTCTTTTTAAGCACCCATGACAAGCAATTTGTGCTAAAATGTGGGCACATAATTTTCTTGCAGCAGGAATGTCACAAGAACAACATATCACTGCTGCTCTAATAAATTTGCCAGTAGGGCTTTCGAAAGTACTGTCCAATTCAATCCCTAGTTAATAATAATAATTATGTTAATAATTATAATAATAATAATAATTTCGATAACTCCAATATTAAAACATTATTGCTTACCATTCCACAAATCAATTAATTGATCTATTAAAGGTGCCAAATAGTGGTTTAGCTGGTGTAGTTTGGGTTCATTTGGACCAGGTATTAACGCCAACGTGATTATGTTCGACGGCTTAAATCGCTCATCACGTGGAAGATTGCAAATGACTCTGTATATAGCTTCAACACTGTACTGAGAGTTATCGAATGGCTGGAACCAATCTAGATTAATCATTAAACCCAAATTGCCATCCGATAGCTCTTTCTGAAAGAATGGTAGATCTTCATTTGGGTCTTGAAATGTCTTTCAAATTCTTTCATTGTATATGTCAGTAATTCTTTCAGCATCGTTATGCCTCTCTGCTCACTTTCTACAAAACTCTTCAAATCCCTTTTGGTTATACAACAATTGCAGTTGATGTTTTAAAGAAACTGTTGAAAATATTAATGATGGCCGATATATAACTCCTTTGCTTATAAATATTTTTTTGCAACGGAATTATTGCATAGAAGTCTTTAATTAGCTATGGGATGGTGCAGGAAGTCTTGAAAGGTGCAATTGCTTACTTTAGGAACCATATTGGGTTTGTCGGTTGACACATCAGCTGTGTTGTATAATTTACAACATTGCTCACATGTTGCATATTTAATCATGTGAACACAGA
>QKWP01001867.1:91615-103215 GCA_003550325.1 Gigaspora rosea | reverse complement strand
AGTAACAAAGTTTGAAGTTACACAAAGTGTTCACTGTCTAAGATCACTCTAGTTACCTAATATCTTTGAAGAAGTGGATATAGGATAACAATAGAAAAAATCTGCATAAAAAACCTCAAAAATAAGCAAACTTATACCTGACCTATCTATATATATTTCGGGGTTCTAGTAGACCTACTATATATCATTACCAGGTTTACAATATGGGTTAAGATTTTTGTAAAAGATAAAAGACCCAGGTATACTATAGAATAAACATTTGGATAGCTTGAAATAAAATGTAATTCATATTACTTGTACTATATTTATATTGCCCAGTACTGGACCCCATATAAAATCTTCCCAATTACAGACCCATATCCATACAATAGACCCCAGGTCTACTATTGGGTTTAAAATTGAGAAAATGTAACAGACCCAGATTTTTTATATGGCATTTATGGTATCTTCACTTCTTTGTTTTTTATTGTCATTGCTTTGGCTATTTTTTTTGTTTTGGCTATAATCTTCATTTTACTTTAATACTTCAAAGAAGTGAAAAAAATAAAAAAATATTTTTTAAAAGTGTTGGTGTTCTTGCAAATTGATAGAGAAATCTAGTATGTTTTTGCTAAGTGCTAGAGAAGTTAAAGCTGGTGTTCTTGTAACATGCTAGAAAAGTTGCAAAGTGTTCAAAGAAGTCAAAAATAAATAAAATAAAATAAAATTTAAAAAAATAAATAAAAAAAAAGCAACTGAAAAAACAAAAAGTGTAAGCAAACTAATAAAAAAAATAAACGAAGCCCCAAATCTTCATTTCTCTGAATAAGAGTTTGTGTTTTTGCAAATTCAGAAATTGTGAAAGCTAGATTAATGTTCTTAAAAAATGCTAAACATATCAGCAGATCGGCGTAATTGGGTCTTTTTTTGATAAACTGTTACATAAAAATTTGCTCCTAAGTAACGTTGAAAAACTAACAAACGAAGTACTTGTTACAACTAACAAAAGAGCCTTTTTGACGCCTAGACAAGTTAAAAAACCAATAAAACTTAAAAAAGCTATGCTAAGCTATAGAAAGAAGTACTTTTATCGTTTGTTGAAATATTCAGGTGTTTTAGGATGGGTTGGGCATTGAGAAATGGGTTGGTAACTATCAAGGGTAAATTCGGAAGCTAATTTTCAAAAAAATGGCCTTTTTAATATACTTTTGGCTTATAATTAAATACATGAATTTCGTAATTTTCTACGTACTTAATTATAAATACAAAGCTGGTTAAAAAGGCCGTTTTTGTGAAAATTCGCTTTGTAATAAATTTTTGCGTAAAATTTTTTTGATAATCCTCGATCATGATTGGTCGAGCCGACATGTTACGTCAATCCGCTAATATTAAAAGTTATAAAGTGCTTAAAAAGTCTAGGTTGATTTTTTTTCAAAGCGCTAGGAAGTAAAGATTCTTTTCTTGTAAAGTGCTAAAATAAAATAAATTAATTATACAAATTTAAAAAAAAACCAAAAAACAAAAAAAATTATATTAAACAAAAAAATGAATAAAGTTCTAACTAAATCTTTATTTCTTTAAAGAAGCATTTTTGAAAATTTAGAAATTGCTAGAGAAATTAGTTGTGCGTGATTTTGCAAAGTATCAGAACATTGCATTGGCTTGCGAAAAGTTTTTGTTTTCTTGCAAAGATGTTCTTGTAAAGTGCCAAAATAAAAATAAAATAAAAAAAAATAAAAAATAAATAAATAAATAAAAAAATAAAAAAACAAAATAAAAATAAAAAAAATGAAATAAAAACAAAAAACAAAACAAAAATAAAAAATGAATGAAAACAAAAAGGTGAAAAAAAACAAAATAGAAGATCTAATTATAAACAAAAGATCTAATCTGATCTTGTAGTACAGAATTTGAACATTACTGAACTATTTCAAACTATTTCAAAAAATTAGTCTAATGCAAAATTCAGACTACAGATCTACTAATTTAGCTTGGTTTTCTAGTCTTGAAAGAGGTTCAAAATATTTCTGAAATATTTTGAAAATTTTATATTTAAAATATTTCAAAATATATTATGAAATATTTTGCTTATATTATAGTTCATAAAATTTTACGTAAGATTATGCTATTATAAATAGCTGATAAAATATAGTTTTAGTAGTCTAAAAATAATAAATTTGATTAGCTAATAATCATATAAATAGATTTATAAAATGAGCTTTTATAAATGAACTAGACAATTAGTATGCATTTAGAGAATAAAGAATATGCATTTATCTATAAGTCTGCTACAGATTTAGACTTATATTATGCATTTAAAGAAGTACTATATTTAAGAGCACGTATGAATTGTGTACCAGGTTATGCATGTTGTTGATTATAGATCGTTAATTAACCTGATGTTTATCCAAAATGATTATAGTGATATCAGCCAATCATATTCATGCACTAAAAATTTTTGTTAATTGTTAAGCAATTTAACATAATTTGAAATATTTTTAGTTTATTAACATTGACTGGATCATCAACAAAATATTAAAAGTCTTTTTTTTTAATTAGTACTTTTCGATTTTCAATATAAACCTTTATTGCAATAAAACTTAAATAGTCTAACTGATTAAATCATTAAACATTCATTAAAAATTACTGAACTATATCCTTAATTTTAAATAATATTATACTAGTATATATGCATAAATAATTTTGTAATATATTGTCTTTAATTTTAAAATTGAATATATATTAAGAGGATTAAGAATTTAGTTTAAAATTTTTTAATAATTTGAATGAATTAAAAATTTTGGTTCAGCTTGCATATTTAAATTAACTTAAGTGATATCCTCCTGTACAATAGATCACATATATCGTAGTTACCCTAAACATATCTATTTGGTAGTTTAGTACAGACTAGACACGATAGATGCTAAAAAAACTAATATATATTCAGCAAGACTCTGCAAGACTATTGTGTAAAAAAAGAATGCACATTATGTGTAAACTTGATTCTTTGTTTAACATAATATAGAATAATTTATATATAGTACTATTGACTGTAATTAATATATTAATACGACTTACTAAAAATTTCTCACAACCATGAAAAATTTTTTTTTAAACTCCTTCTATAAGGGATGCCAGGAGACGTAATTACAACCATGAGAATTAAATATTAACTGTATTTAATTAAAATATATTTATATAGATAAAATAAAATTTTATTCATTATTCAAAAAAAAAAACAAGCAAGTATTCTTAATTCTATTAAAAAATTGCAAATATATGATTATAAAAGTAATATTTCACTATAAAATGCTGATAAAGTTAGAAATATGATAGTCTTATTATTAATTTAGCTGATTTTAGATATGTTCTTGCCCAAGTTATGTTTTTTTTTGCCTTTTTTTTCTAGTAGGCATAGTCTGGGGATCCAAATTTTCATTTACTTTATTTTGAAGAATGTTTTGTCTTTGCTTGGTACTGCCTTCTACTTTGTGTCGCTTGATTGATTCTACCTGTACATGTATTTAAGGACCACTTTTGATACGAGCTGTTGGGTCTAGATTACTATTAAGGTCATAAAAAAAAGAAGATAATCGAGAGATAGATCTTGATTTCGCCACATTATAACAATCCTTAAACTTATCTAGCGCACTTCGTAATGATTGATCAGCAAGTTAATAATTCAACCTAACCTCTTCCAAGAATGAATTAAAATCAGAACTATCAATTTCTTCAATTTCTTTGTTCTCTTTATCCAACTCTTCAGGCTACCTAAATTCACCAAAATATTGTAATATATACAGTAAAATTTTACTAATTAACAAAATACAAAAAAAAACTTACATCTACTCAGTTTCTAATAGGTTATTTGATATTTTTGCCTTATCATTAATGCACAAAACTTCTTGATTCTGTAAAATTGGATTCGCATGTAATAATGCATAAAAGGATTTATCTTGGGCACTATAGCCTAAAAAAATTAAAAGAATTTTGAAAAAACTAGTCCAACTGTATTATGTAAAAACAAATATTGGGGGAAATTATGTAATTTTACTTACCAAGTGCTATATAAGCATAAACTGTATGATTATCCGGTTTTAATGACAGAATAAAATTAAACATTGAAATGTGAAATTTTACTAAAACTGCACCCTGGTGCTTACAGGGTGCACTCGACATTCTCACAGAGCATGAGCAAATACCGATCTTACTATTCACAATATAAAGAATATTATTATTCTCATTTGTGCTAGGAACTATATTCATGCTCTATATTAGTTTTTCGAATTGTATTTGGATTAATTGTTTCTCAACCAGGGCATAAAAAGCATTTTGCAATATGTAAAGCTCCTGGGTGCATATGCACAATTCCAAGCAACCGCCTCTTATAAAATCTTTTCATATTTGTACAGAGTTGTAAGCTTGTATCCTTGCAAAAATGATATTTTTCATTAATTCTGAAACTACGTTCAATAAGTGTTCAATGTAATTGTTTGTATTATTGCCACGTAAAGGTAAACCTGTGTAAAAGAATAAAGCCCAAGATTGTCAATATTCTCACAAATGCTCAAAATGCTTTTTTAATTGTGGATAATTGTAAAATCTTTGGTTAAATTCATTTTAATATGTATTCATTTCTGAATTGGAGAATGCATACAAGATTTCTTTCATCAATTCCATAATAGGTGCCTGAACTTCCTTATTAATTTGATGCTTAGAATTGTAGATTCATCTCTAGAAGCTTGCAAGACATGAATTGTCATAGAAGGCGAATTCCTGTATAAGTTATTAAAAAATTTAATAAATTTATAAAACTAATAATTTCTAATAATCCAATTCATTGAGAGCCACTAAATTACACTTAATTACCATTTGGCCTGCAACGTTTCAAAGCGTTACGCTCTGAATTTGAATTATTGGTCAAAAAAACCATTGGTTCAACTTTTGGTCCAAGACCATAAAATGCATTAGGTGGGAGAATCATTTTTAGCAAAATTTAACTAAAAAAAAGGTAAATATATATTAAATTTAAATAAAATTAAAGATAGTTCGAATTATAAATAAATTTTTATTGCTCTTTCTATCGTCAATTCAAGCCCATTCGAGATAAGAAATAGTTCAAGTGGAAGTGCACCGGCTGCACAGCTAGTGTATAAGAGTATAATAGAAGTATTGAGCAAATCAAAAGACGCAGATGTATCCATATCAAATTTCCTTTAATTAGAGAATTCTTTCATGTACTCTTGGGTCATCAAATTAGTTACAATCAGTGTTGGGTGATATGGCGGTCAACTATAAATTTGCCGGTCACTAGTCAATTGGTTATTGGTCTGTTCGGTCTGGACAAATTGGTCAAAAGATATAGTTACACAGACTAATCAGACCAATTTGACCAATTTGACCATGGTCAAATCGGTCAAATTGGTCTGATCGGTCTGTGTAACAATATTAATTTGTAAAGGCTATAGTTACACAGACCAATCAGACCAATTTGACCAATTTGACCTTGGTCAAATCGGTCACAATGGTCTGATCAGTCTGTGTAACAATATTAATTTGTAAAGGATATAGTTATACAGACCGATTGGACCAATTTGACCAATTTGACCATGGTCAAATCGGTCAAATTGGTCCGATCGATAGAAATTAAGCAATAAATCTGCTCAATATACACCATCGCGGCATCAGCATTAGTGCCTAGTATTAATCATTCAAGATTTTGATAATAATGCTACAGACTTATATCATACAGCTCAAACTTTGGGGTGGCCACGCCTGGCTAATTCTCTAATTTGTGATTATTTTACTCGTTTATCAGAAAAACGTTAAATCCCTGCAAAGTGTATAAAATAGAGCGATCATTAAATTTCGTGAATCCTACAAACCATGCATGTTACCATTGTTAAAACAATAGTAACATGCAAGGTTCATGGGATTCACGAAATTCATTGATCGTATTAATTCGAAAGCAGCAATAATCCAACCAATTTAGAAAATATTCCTAATAAACATAAAATGGAATATATGAATGCAAGTGATTTTTGATTTGTTCTCTATAAAAATGATAATATAAATTTCTAACTAGAGGTAGGTAAATTGCGCACTTTCAGAATTATGCGCATGATTGAACAATATAATTATATTGTTGTAACAACTAAGTTTCCTATAAATTGTTGGTTATTCATGCGAATGAATGTGCGTTAGCCCATAATTAATAAGTTCACGTCTTGTCATTATCATTATAAGTAACAAAGTCTTAAAGAATACTAGAGTCTCTAATTCATTTCAACTTTTAAAATTAATTCATATGTATATATGCCATATACTTCTAACTGATGAAACATAAAAATAAAAGTCAGTAGCGATAGATGGGAAGGTATAGAAAAATAATTACCCAATTTAGTATTACAGGGTCGAATCAAATACTCATTTTTTGTTTCCTCTCTTTGTATTTTTCTTTGTAACGTGAATACATACCCGTACATCATGTTAAAAGCCATTTAGATGTTTTGGAAATAATTCATGAGAATATTTTAAAAATAACAAGAATATGCAGGATATATTTAGTATTTATCGACCAAGTTTAACATTCTGCTAATTAGCTCTTATTATTAAGCTGGTTTTATGAAACCTGTTAGACCAATTTATGTTAAATTGGTCAAATATAAAAGCTACAGAGAACAATCAGTGTTAGTATCAAAAAAAAAAAAAAGGCTCAAGTTCATGCTCATAGATTAACAAAATATGTCCACGTTCAAAATAAATTAGGCCCAGACCAAACAACTAAGTGAGCTATTTGCAAAGCTTGCAAAAGTAAAGAACAAATATTTGAACAGGGAAAAAACGAAGGCATTGAATTGTGGGAAGTATATCAAAAATATGGGTTTATTAACAGGTGGGATCATGTACAACGACACTGGAGGCGCTGCCCATACTGGTGTAAATTTTGGGTAGATGAAGATCAAGAAGTAATGACATATGAAGACCCTGATGAAAATATGGCACGTAATGCTATTAGAGCATTGGACAAGCAAGAGAGTGAAATAATACAGCCATGTCTGTTGTTTCATCCAACTCTAGGACTTCAAACATATCAGAATCGATGCTTAGTGATAATATATCTGAAACTTCGAGCCCATCTCAAATAAATGAAATAAAGAAATTTAAAACAAAAAAAAATCAACTACACTTGATACATATATTGTTCAGCCATTATCAACTAACCAACAGAATAAATTTAATTATCTTCTTCTATAATTAGTGGTTCAGAATGGTCTTTCTCTTCGATTTGTTGAATATAGTACACTCCGTAAATTTGTTGATTTTTTCAATCCGACTGTTAAAATTCCAACTTGCAAGTTGCTAAGCAGTAAAATTCTAATTGAACATGCGGAACAATTAGAACAAAGTAAAATTTCTATCTCTTAATTTATTATGCAGGCATATTTGCCTGCAAAAATTTTAAAATTTTAAAATTTTTAAATAAAACCTTAAATATTAATTTTAGCTATATACTTTCTAACTAAAAAATATAATATTGGTTCAGTTTTATTAACTTTATTATAAATTTTTTTTAAAATTATTAAAAAACTTTGGTGTAATAATAGTTTAAAGTTTTTGTTTTGGAACTTTTACTATAGAATTTTTTCTTTAGGTTTTCTTAAATTTTATATGTTCCCGTCTATAAAAAAAATTTTTACTTCTAATACAAGTCCTAATTTTTACAAGTAAAACATTTAAAGTCAAATAATGAAAGTTGTCATCCTTTATATAAACTACAAAGTTGTATAAGAAACTATATTTTTAAAACCAATATTTAAAGAATGCGCCAAGATATTGTAAATTATTTTTTTGGTTAAAAAATTTCTTTAAAATTTAATATTTTCAGCTTATAAGCAACATAAACTTTTTGTCTTATAATATAAGTTTAAATAATTCAAAAATATAATCCTTGTTCTTAAATATTGTAATACCAAATTTTATTTAAATATTTTAAATGATTAAAAAACTAGATCAGAGATATATTTATAGTAATTATACAGGCAAATTTGCCTGCGAACCTCTACAAAGTAAGGGATACTTTCTGAATCACAGGAGCCAATTACAATTATGTTTGATGGTTGGAAAAATGTGCGTTGCCAGAAAATTTTAGGTGCTGTGATTCTTTTTGCAACAAACCAGCTACATATATGGGGTGTTGAGGATATTAGCAATCAAAGACAAAGGACTCCTGATGTTCTGAACATAATTAATACTTTTTTGACACGTGCTAGTAGTCAGAACCTTAATGTGGTAGCGATGGTCACAGATAGTGCTTCAGCATATGCCTCTGCATGGTAAGTATCAATAAAAATAAGAACAAGTAAAAAAAACAATATTTTTTTTTAATCTGTATCACAAAATAAGATATACATTTACTTACCAGACGCAGAATGCGATTGCAAAGGCGTGATATTACATTTCTCCCGTGCTTTGCGCATCAGGCAAATCTGTGTGTTGGTGATATTTTCAAAATTTCGTCTACATATAGGCAAACACTAAAACAAGCAATTGGAATTGCATCATATTTCACTGATCAACAGCATTCGAAAGCAATATCATCACTTCATGATGAGCAACAGAGGATTTACAAGGCAATTAATAGCTTTGTGCTTCCAGTAACTACCCATTTGAACTCATATTATTATTGTTTTGCAACATTTCTAAGAAGCAAACGTGCTTTACAGTCATATTCAATTTTATATCCAAACTCTTCTGAGCTATAAGATAAATCTCGAACTGCTATCAATAGTAATCGATTTTGGGCATATCTTGATGAATTAGTAGAGCACCTTCTACCTTTTGTTAGCATCCTGGATTATCTTCAACGTGATGCAGCCAATCTTTTTGATATTACCTATGCTTTCGGATATGTAACACAGCAATATAAACATAACTTAGATGGATTTGGTTATCAAATGCAACAGAAGCTTGAAAGAAGATGGGCAGATTGGGAACAACCTCTTCTTTTTTTAGCAATTATTTTTCACCCACAATATCGTGTTCAGGCTTTGTTTGATACTAATTTTTTTTCTCTTGAGAGAATAACGAAATAGGTCGAATATTATTATGAAATGTGGTTTGGTGAAAAGCCATGATGTGTTACACTAAAATTAACTGAATATTACATGAAATGTGGTATATTTAGTAATGAAAGATTTGAGAATACCCTTAAAGCTATTTTAGCAGAAAAGGTTGAAACAAACAATGCAAATGGGCTTGCATTATTGCGATATTGGGAATTTGTAGCAATTGACCAAAAAGAGATTGGTAAAGTCGCCTACAGGTTGTATAGTATTAAAGTTAACTCAGCACCATGCAAGCATCTTTTCTCCCGAATAGAGTAGTTTCAAAATCCAAACCGAAATCGCCTTAAAGTAAGTAATAATGTATTCAAAATTTATAAATTTATACTTAATAAACTTATCTTGTCGCAGTTACAAACAATCTTTAGAATGACTCAAGTTGCAGCTGAAATGGCATGAGAAGAATGCTTAGAGAATGCAGAAAAAGTTCGCCAAGCTGTCACCATAAACCGTATTACTAGTCCAACCAATAAATCAAATACTAAATCAAGTTCAGCCAATAATTCGAATGTTGAATCAAGTTCTACCAATAAATCGAATGTTGAATCGAGACCAGTTTATAAATTAAATAGTGAATTAGATGGTCCCAATACACCTGGTCATAGCAACATCATGTGTGATAATAGCCTAATTACGATGATTATGAAATTGATAATAATTACAATAGCGATGATGGTTATAGCAACGATGAAAATGAGGAAATAACAAACGAAGAATCTATTATTGGAGAATGGGTTAAAGTTGATGATGATGAGATTGATGAGGATGAGAATGAAAATGATGAGAATGAGAATGAGGAAACTGAAGAATTAAACACAGTCTCTTTTGATACTACTGACCTATACAATAATCATCTATCTGTACATGAAGATTCAAAAATTGAACTCCAATATCTTTTTGCGCGTGATTTATCACAACTATCATTTGTCTGTGTTCTCCAACAATGCGTCGAAGATAATTCTGTAGTTTCTAACACTAGAAAGTAAATATTTTATGATTATACAAAATGTAAATTGCATATTTTATTAGGAAACTTGCTGTGATAAAAGAATATTTAGTTTCACTATTAATTTTGTTCTCAATTTTCTCTTGCCATTGCATTGTTTGGTTCGACTAATTGCTTTGCCCAATCTTGTAATATTTTCAGTCCCCATTATTGAATTCTATAGATCTCACAATATCTAGCCATAAATAATAAATGATAGTATGAATTAAAAAATTCCTTGAAATGTGAACAATTGAGTAATAAATATTCGAAAGTGAACTATATTAGCGTTTTCAATAAAGAATTAACAAACTTGATTTTATAAATCGTAACAAATTCGCATTCAAAATGCATAGTTAAGGGTATGCTCAAGCATCCCACTCAATATATCGAAAGTAAAATTTTAATTAGTCAGAAATCGAATAAAGGAATTAAGTGAGCTACCATTGTGATGAACAAATAAGTGAGATAAACTCACCTTTTTTCATCTAAAATTTGTCATTGATAAAGGTTGCTTAGGCATTACTTTATATTCAAACATAATAATAAACGATAAACTCTTACCAAGTTTCTATCTGATCTAAAAAAGCAACCATTTTATTGTAATGCCTGAAACTTTAAACAAATAATCAATACCTTGATATGAATATAATAAATACAATATATCTTTTAAAATAATAATAATAATAATATAAAAATTACTTCTTGTTGTTATAAAACAACTTTCGCTAATGATTCGATAAATTGATTCTGTTGCAACAAAAAATTTAAATTGTATAATCATTAAATAGAGAAGCCGATGAAATTAAAGTTGAAGCTTCGGCAGTCAGTTGAATAGAATTTTTGTTATTGAATTTTTTTGGTTGTTTTGGGTGGCAAGGTAAAGGTCACGAATAAAAAAAAGAGTATGCTCAAGCGAATCGATTGAACACCCTAAATTAGGTTATAGTCCAATTTGACCTTTGGTCTGTGTAATAGATCACTTGACCGATTTGACCGATCTGATCGATGGTCAAATGGTCAAATTGGTCAGATTGGTCAAATTGGTCAGTGTAACCAAATCATTAACTGATTTGACCGGTATTAAGATACCTGAACCAGACCGGTTACTGGTCATATTGGTCTGATCAAATAGTCAAATTGGTCTGGTCAAGTCAACTCTGGTTACAATGCATAAAATAAAAGCATCTCCAGAATTCGTATTGTACTCTTGTAAAACTGCTTTACCTTGCTTTGATTCATTATATTCTGAGATTATCCCTTAAACCGTCTAGCGGGCATATTTGCCCGCTAAAATTTTTTTTTCTAATTTTTGTGTGCCCACGCCCGATTTATCTAAGCTTGTCCTCCTACATTATTAAGCTAGAATTAGAGTTTGCCACATAACCAATCATCTCCTATTTCACAGCACCTCTTATGCATTATGATGCAATGTTAGGTAACTTGATAAATCTTGCACATGATCATATGATCGCTCTGCATAAAATCGCCATTGCCCCAAAAAAAAAAAA
>QKWP01001867.1:6421-86612 GCA_003550325.1 Gigaspora rosea | reverse complement strand
GGCTCCAATGTTTCAGTAGATGAGATGATGATTCGATTTTCCGGTAGAAGCATCCACACTGTTCGAATGAAAAATAAACCTATTCCAGAAGGTTTTAAGGTTTTTTCTTTTTGCGAATCTGGGTACACTTACACTTTTCTGCCAACATCACGCATCGCCCCAAATAATGCGATTAAAGTGAATGGTCTTAGTCAAGTTGGGTCTTTAGTTCTTCACCTCGTTCAACAACTTCCATACCAACGATTTCCGTACAATATTTACATGGATAATTATTTCACCAGCGTTCCTCTCTTTCAGCATCTTCGACAAATGGGTGTTGGGGCTTGTGGAACTATCCGAAAAACGGCATCCGGGTTTCCAAAGGAATTAAAAGTGGATAAAGGTGTTAAATTAAATTGGGACATCCGGTCTGGTGTTGAAGTGAATAGCGTATTGGCCATTTTCTGGCAAGACAATGGGCCAGTTACAATGCTGTCGACAATTCACGGTCTTGTAGGTGAAGAATGGGAAATCGAACGAGATATACGACGACCGAGAGAAATGAGTACTAATGCAGCAAAAGTGCAGGCAGTTTTTGGTTCAGAATCAAAAAAAAAATTGAAAATTCCCAAAGTAGTCGATGATTACAATCACAATATGAATGGCGTGGACGTCGCTGACCAATTGCGATCCTATTACAACACTCAACAAACTGCGCGGCGCAATTGGATGCCTTTTTTTTTTTGGTTGTTGGACACTGCTATCATTAACGCATATCTAATCACCAAAATTTTAGGATCGATGCAAGAACATAAAAAGTTTCGTGAATAACTTTTATGGGGTCTTATTGATTTTGCGAACGATATAGGTGAACATCAATTAAGAAGTGGTTCAAAAGTGAAATCAAAAAAAATCAAAGTCACGAAAAATTTTAAACTCTCCGATCAACGGTTGGCTCCTGGAAATCATTTGGCGGTGTGGAAAGACCAACGAGAGGCATGTCTGTGGTGTGCTTGGCTGGCCAGCATAAAGGAGTTGGATATGGATCGCAAAACACCACATCAAAGCAATATTTGGTGTTTGTCATGTGATGTGCCTCTTTGTTGCAATAGCAATCGAAATTGTTTTCTGGGATTTCACCTCGAAGATAAAAGCTGATGGGTGGGTGGGTGGGCGAAGTGGCCTATAGGCCAAAGCTAATATTAGCTAAAATTTTTTTTTTTAAAAAAAAAATTGAGTGGGTGGGCTTTTTTGAAAAATCGGGTGGGTGGGTGGGCTTTTTTGAGCGAGCAGGCGGGCGAAGCGATCCCATAAACAAAAGACGATAAATAAAGAATTTATTGAGACTTTTTTTTTTTTTTAAATGATTTATTTTATTTTATGTTTTAATTTAAATGCATTACATAATTTAATATTTATCAAAGTATGACATCGCGATAGTGTAAGCACCTTATGATCGAAACTCTGAAGCATTAATTTTAACCAAAAAATTGATGATCCTAAAATTCGATTTATTACTGTCGGGATCCTGATTTTAAATGACACTAATAAAAATTGTAAAGGTCATAATCCCACAATCAACTTCGCTTAAGTAACTAGTACTTTAATTTGCCCGGAAGACCCAAAATTTTGGATCACATGGCAAAATTCACGGTGTTAATGTCATACTTTTCGAGTAGCCTAAATCCGTATCCTTTGTTTTTGTTACACAACATGCGTCGTATTTAAATTGAGTTGTGTGTTATGTAATCCGAGCCTTCAGGAGCCGTCTTAGCCAATTTAAGTAATAATTTGCATAAAATTTTTTTTCACCCTATAAAATTTTTCTTTAGTAATTTTAGCGGGCAAATTTGCCTGCTAAACTGGACGGTTTAAGGGATAGCTACCAAATGTTTAAATATTAATTTACCATTACGACTACCAAGTACATTGTTACAATACTGCTAAAAAATTTAGCTACATAACTGTAATCTGGATTGTAGGCCCGATCTGCAAGAACCTCTAATAACTCCTGCTCATTTGCTGCATTAAGGCAGTGTTGTCACTTGGACGTGTCCATACTATGTTTTTTGTCCAACGTCCAAGATTGTCCAAAATCATCCAAGCCTATGTCCTATGTTTAACAATCAATAAAAAATTTAAAAAAATATATAATTATATATTTTTTTAGGTGCTGGACTCATTGGTGAAAAAATTAAAATAGATTATCTTAATAAAATTTTAAGTAATTTTAATTTGAAAAAATGTCCAAAATGTCCAAAAAACGTCCAAGTGACAATATTGCATTAAGGTAGAGATTATCTTCATGAACTTGTAATGCTGAAGATGGTGAGTGCCCATCCCAGAATAAATTAATAAATTTCTCGCAAATTTCTCTTTCAACACACTGAAAACTTAGTGAAGCTGCTGAATTAATAATATAATTGTGTATGAATACTATGTTTATTTTCAATAGATGACTTAGTAGAAGTCGCTAGCGTTTAGCTGAAGATGATGGTTGTGATACAATATATATTACACACCCGAAATGAATGCGGATACTTTACTTTGTGATAACCCTGCTTTTTTCTTACTTGATCACTATGGATACAATATCTAAGCTCCTGAAAAAGTATTCGTTTTTTTTAATTTCAAATCCTTTTGTTTTAGGCATAGCCATTTTGGACCAGCTTTGAAATTCTTTAATTACCAATCCAGATAAGATTGGCTATATAACCTTCTTTTTAACTTTTTTTTATATTCTCTTTCTTGACATTGATTGGTTATTTTGTTAAAGTTACAATAAAGCGACAGTAAAAAAAGTACTAATATGAAAGCCAGTAACAAAGTAATAATTTTTTATAAGTTTGAAACTTTAAATATAGGTCAAAGAAAAAATTTTCTAAATAAAAAATTTTATTTATAATATTTTTATACTCCAATCAATAAGCAAAGACAAATTACTAAAAATATTTTTAACAAGAATCAAGCAAAATTTATTGTTAAAGATATTTTCAAACTCTAAACTATAGAATTCATAAATATTATTTACAAATTCTAAAATGTTGAAACTGATTTGGCTCTTATTGAAAATTTTTATTTAATGTTATAAAATTTAATATTGATAATAATTTTCAAGCATTTACTATGATTGGCTGATACTACTATAATTATTTTGGATGAATGTCAGGTTAATTGATGATCTATGATTAACAACATGCATAACCTGGCACACAATTCATATATGCATACATATGAAGCTATCTATGTATTTACATGTATAGCAATAACTTATAGATGTCTATAAATGGGCCTTTTAGAAAAGTTTTAATTAGTATATCTTGACCTCTTAGTATAGTTGTTTTTTCTTTATATTTTTTACTTTAAAATACAGTACCAAGATTATAGTGAGTACTGTATAATTTTTACAAGTATAGTATAGGCTTTAATTATACTATTATTTAAATTTGGTTTTACTTTTTTCTTTTTTATGCTCTTTGTAAAAAAGAAAAAATTTAAAGAAAAGAAAAGACAATCTTGATATGCCATATTAGTGATAGTTGGTCATGTATATAGTTGTACAAAAGTTCAAGCAAGTTCAGGCTCTAACTTGAAATTAATGTTGTTATGGCAGATCACTTTGGGTATTTAATTCTTGAAGAGTTTTTCTTTTATAGAGATAGTTTAGCAATCATTTTGTACTTGTACATAGCAGTAATAGTTAGCTCTTCTTATCAATAAAAGAAGCAAGGTCATCAAATTATAAAAAAAAATACTAAGGTGATCATGCCTAATTTTGTAAATTACTCTAATTCTGTAGATTATAATATTTCATATCTTATGATCTTATGATCCAATTTGGATAATTTTGGTATTATTCGAATTGTTTCACTAATATAATTCTAATAGTACCAAAATTAGCCAAATTCGATTACAATATTCTGAGATAAAAGATATATTTATTATTTTTTCTAATCAAATATATTTTTATAGAATTATATATTTTATGATCTTGTAATTCAATTTGGATGATTTTGGTATCATTTGAATTGTTTCACTAAGATGAATCTAAAATTATCCAAATTGGATTACAAGATCCAGAAATATAAGATGTTTTCTGTAATCAAATCTATTTTCATAAATTATATATTTCATGCTCTGTAATCCAATTTGGATAATTTAGATATTATTTGAATCATTTTAGTGAGATAATTCAAATGGTACCAAATTGTCCAAATTAAATTACAGAGTTCCAAGATTCATAGTTTATAGAAATAAAATTGATTTTTTGTACATATCTTATATTTAAGTAGCCAAGTCTATTAATAAAATCTTGTCCAAATTCTGTAAGAAATTTTATATTATATATAATTTAGTGTAATGAACATATCACTTAGCAAACTTTGTTCAATTTACTTAACAAAAATCAAGTTTATTATATATTTATAGAATTAGAACCATGGCTTTTAATTCTTATAAATTATATGGATTGTAACTTTTATTATTAAAAAAAACTCTAGTATATAAAGTATAAAAAAATTTTATAGTTAAATAATAAATTGATTATATATTTTATATATTAAATTTTACAAATAAATACAATTTTTTGAAGAACTTTTATATGTGACAAAAAAAAACTACAGAATTATATATGGTCACTTTATATTATATTTTATTGTCCAAAGGACATTACGGTAGAGTCATAGTGACCTGTTTGTATGTATGTTCGCAAATTACGAATTTTGATTGGCTAGATCAAATGTAACATAAAAAAACAACAATCAAAACAATCCAATTAATGCCTATTGCTTATATTTGGTCCTTTGGACCCTAAATGGCTTCCATTTTCCTAGTATCATATATTATATAATAAAAATTAAAAAAGGATATAGATTATTTATTTATATTTTACAAAGTAAAATGATAGATATCTTTTTTAAATATATATAAAATATATATTTCTGCAATCAAATTCATTAAGTTTATTCAAAGTTTGTATTAGAGTTAAAAATTAGTAATACATATAGTAAAATTGCTTAAAGAAAATTTTTTGTTAGAGCATAAAAAATAGTTTTTTATACAAATATTCAAGAAATAAATAATTTTTAAAAAATAAAACTTTGTTTTGATTTTCATGATTGATTAAATATAACTTATTATTAAGCAACATTAATTCTAATTTTTATTGTTTTTAATATTTAGTAGTCATACTACAACTTTTTTAACTATAAAATTATAGGTTTTATAATTTATTGCACCTGCAATACATTGCACCCCTTCTATTAATTAAAAATTTTGTCTATAAAACCACCTTTGGAGTTCTAATAAAAAATACTCCTCGTGAAATTTTGGTATAAACTATACTCCTGCTTCATTCCAGGCCTTAACCCTAACCCTAATATTAATTAAATTTTATTTTTTGCTTTGATAAAAATTTCTTTAATTGTTTGTTACACAAAATCGATAATCTATATAGTTATGCAATATATTGCACTGTGCAATAAATTATAAATTCCTAAAATTATTACTCTTAGTAAACTAATAGTTATATTAGAAGAGTACCAGAAATTATATGATTTTTACTATAAATATATAGTTAAAAGAATGTTTACAACTATATATAATATATATATAGGGTATTATTTTATAGTAATCCTGTAATCAGCCAATCAAAAGCAATTATATGGTTATCTTTTTTTTTATTAAAATTTTTTTTAAGTTTTATTAATTTCATTAATTTTATAATTTATTACCATGATGATGTATAGCTACCTCTAATTAACCAATATAATGCAGAATCAGATGTAATATAAAATTAAAGCAAATATAATTTTTTTCAAAAATCAGCTATAGCATAAAATTTTGCTATAAAACTATCTCTTAAGCTCTAACAAAAAATTTTTTTTCAAAATTTTAAGTTAGAACTTTTTTGCTAAAATGCTCTACCCTAACCCTAATCTAATTCTAAACTAATTTTTACTCTAATCCTAAACTAACAAATTTATTTTATTGCTTTAATTTCATATTACACTATATAGGGTATGATATATCATATAGGCAAAAAAATAAAAAATTTTAATTTTATTATTTATTAAAAAAAAAAAGAACTTTGTATAGCAACTTTGCAAAACAAAAAAAATTTATAAACTCATTGTATAATGAATATCAATGCATAATGAGACCACCAAATCTATCTATTTTTTATTATTTTTACAATGATAATAATGTTGATAATAATAATAATAAAATTTTTACAATTTAACAAAAAAAAAAATATAACTTTTTCTAATAATCATCCAACTTTTTCACTAATACTGATCTATAAAAACTTTGTTGTTAGCATACTTGTACATAACAAAAACTCTAACTAAAAATAACTTGGATATAGAGTTCCAGATTGTATATGAGAAAAACTAAAATAGAGATTAAAAAGAGCTTTCTTTTTATGGGTTTGACTTTTCAGATAGAAGACTTTGTTACTATAACAAGTAGTAGAGCAATAACTCTGAGGTTCTTTGTCAAAAAATGCAAAAACATTAGTAGAAGTATACTTTTGGTTAATTATACTATTTAGCAAAGTATACACTTTTGTATTCCTTACATGTTAGTACACTTTCCTGCTACCTTTTTGGCTCTTTGAAATTTTAACAAAATGGGCATTTTGACTTAACTCCTTCAAAAGGTTGACAATATTTACACTATCTATTTTGGGAATGCATCTACTAAATTGGAATCAAGTTACAAGTAAGTTACATGTCCTGCAAAATAAACAATGAATGATATATGAGATAGAATAAAGAAAATTTCAAAATGAAATTTTTCTAGAATATTCTTTTAGATATAGTTTTTCTTTTCTTCTACAATGTATATACAGTCTGACCCTTCTATAATCATAGTCTATATAGTTACAGCTCTATATAAGTACCCAATATTGTGCAATATACTTAAATATAGTAAAAAAAACCTCAATATAGTCACAAATCACTTATAATCACTATCACTAAAAAATTTTGATTTTTTATTAATTTTATTAATAAAATACCTCTTTATAATCACTGATTTTTAAATTATATAATTCATTAGGGGAGTAGGTCCCTACTTTATTACATTATATATATATAGTAAATTAGCTAAGTACCGTATATTTCTAAAAATAAGCTACTTCGAAAATAAGCTACCCTGATTTTTTTCAAAAACACGTTTTAGCAGTTGCTACATATAAATTTTTTTTTACTAAGTAAACTTCAAAAAGTTCGATTAAGTAAAGTTGTTTAGCGCATCAAAATACACTTATAGTAAAAATTTGGTGTCATTTGAACAACTTTTTATTAGTACGTTTTTCAATTTTTTCAAAAATGTCTATATACTAAAAATAAGCTACCCCACATTTTTTCGTGTAATTTTTGGCCCAAAAAAGGTAGCTTATTTTCGGGAATATATGGTATTTATTATAATTAAAATTTATGGAAAGTTGCTACATAGTAAAGTCTAAATTTTACTATGTTAATCGATAATTATCAATTAAGTAAACTTGTTTGGAACATCAAAATATATCTATACTACTAAAATTTTAATGTTTGTCTGTCTGTGCGTTTTAAACGATTTGATTGGCTAAATTTTTTAAGATCAGTTGTATAGCAATAAAGAATAACGCGTTTGGTTTTAAAATAATCTAAAATAACGCGTACCAATAAAATATTTAGCAAATTTATATAGTATTAGAGTTTATACTCAACATGTTCAATTTTTTCAATTGCCAAAATTTTTATACGAGAGAATTTTCAAAAAACTGATTGGTAATTTTGTAGAGCAATATTAGTTCTATAAATTTGGTAATTACTATATGTTTCTAAACTTTAAAGCGTCATAGTTTTATAAAAGTACAAAATTTTAAAAATCTGGCCAGTAACTTTGGCCTAATTCTTGAACAATGCCCAGAAGTATAACTATATTTAATTTTATTTTCATATAACATATCTTCACATATAGTACCCGGGTACTGTATGCAGCTCGATATGGTAACTTGATAATACTTAGGGGTTAGTAAATTTATGGGGGGACAACTTCAATGTTATACAAGTTTAATAGTAATGCAAAAATTGTCACTTTATATGAAAATCATATAAATTCATATGTATCGTGTTTGATCGGTCAAAGTCTTGATTGTTAATTTTTTTAAAAATAACCTGTTTACTGGGATTTCTTTTTTTTTTGAAACTCGAAATAGACAAAGGTAAGTAATTAATCAAAAAGAAATTTCATAGCTGTTCTTTTATTGTTAAAAAAACTGAATCATATATTCATGCTCAATTATTGTAAGATAAAAGAAACAAAGATAAGAGATCATACACATGACTCAAAGCCTATAAGTTTTTTTTTTATTATTAATAATATTCTTTAATAATATTATTTTATTTCATACACCCAGGTCTAGATCTCCACTCCTCAGCTCCGTTACACACTCCTGGTAACCTACAGAAGATTGACGATCATAAGTATAAGTATTTTTTTTTTACTCTTTTTTGCTTTTTTTATTTTGTATTAAAAACATTTCTAATCTTTGTAGTTGTCCCAGAGTTTCTCTGGTGTTCCCCCGGTTCTTGTAGTAACTTTTGACGGTGATTCGATATAGGAGTTCGTTGGCACTCTTGTAGTAACTCTTGCAATGTTTTGATGACATTCTTGTGGTGATTCGACGGCGTACTTGTGGCAATTCGACAGCGTTCTTTGTGGTGTTTTGACATGGTGATTTGACGGCTATTTCCAATACCATTCAAGTAGTCACCTTTTGCATTCTTATTCACACCTATACCATATTGACAACACCATCTGAAATCGTATTGTCTATTATCGGCGGAATCCATATCGACAGATTTTTGATTACGGATGGACTCCTTGTGTTCATCCTTTTTCACGCCCATGTCATTTTCATAATGATGATNTTGTGGTGTTTTGACATGGTGATTTGACGGCTATTTCCAATACCATTCAAGTAGTCACCTTTTGCATTCTTATTCACACCTATACCATATTGACAACACCATCTGAAATCGTATTGTCTATTATCGGCGGAATCCATATCGACAGATTTTTGATTACGGATGGACTCCTTGTGTTCATCCTTTTTCACGCCCATGTCATTTTCATAATGATGATCAAAAAACCCTTTTTATCCTCTTTGGTATTAGTTACATTTTGATAACAACATCCAACAATTGATACTTTATCAGTATTACCCGTATCAGCAGATTCCTGGCGATATTCGAAGGCTTTATTTTCATCCTTTTGTATTGCTGTCACAATGGATATTTTTGTATTAATTCGCAACATTTTCTCCTTACTATATTTAGGTATAAGAACTTCCATCATTATATCTTTTACTTCCGGAATCCATTGGCATAACTGGCCCAACAAGAATGTCGTTTTCAACTTTGCAAGTTTCATTACGAGATCTTGGTATCGGCACAGATTCGTTAAAGGTATATAAACATTTAATCCACATTGTTTTCTTGTTACATTTATATCGTTATATTCAACTCTATCTACTTTACAGCCTTCATCATTGAACTTTCCCATTTCTTCACCTCAAGTGGATTTTCTATGCATTCAAGTTCGATTCTTAAGTATCGTCCATCATTCATATCTTCAACTCCATTTCGATTATGATAACCATCATTAAACGTTTCATCAACATGTCCTACATCTGTGGATCTTTGATAATAAATGAGACCCTTTGGATCACTCTTTTTAACTCGCCTCCTTTCAAGATAATGTTTACCAGGAATATTCCATTTCCTTTCCCTTACCAGGTAGGTCGATTCATTATAATGTCTGAACGTTTATGTTTCCATGAGTTTTGATTATTCACTTCAACACTATCCACTATTTTCCCTGCTAATTTCATATGCTGTACGCCAACCAACAAAGCATTAGGATCTTCATCCTTTACTTTACAATCTCCTAACCTTTGGCTTTTTCGATTCGGGCAAGTTTCAGCAAGGTGTCCTGGCTTCCAACACTCGTAGTATAAACGTGGTTTCCTAACCCCTTTCTTTGCTTTCCATTGTTCGATTTTCTTCATCAATCTGTTAACCTACTTATGGTGGCCTTAATTTCACAAACCACGTTTCCATCTTTATCAGTTCCGATTCCATTTGATTTCAGGTGATGCTTTTGTTTGCAATTACTGTTTTTGTTTCGTTTCTTTACTTCGTATTAACAATACTTTTATTTCGTATTAATTATATTTTCAAATTCTAACAAAAACTCGAGATTATACAACTCAGTGTTTCGTCCTTTGCAAAAACTCCATCTAATAACTAAATATCAAGATTATTAATTTTTGCCCATAATGCATTTGAAGAAATGCTTTCCAAATATTTTAGCAGCAGATCGACTAATAGTCGTTGTAGAACTTTTATAAGCACGTGAAGTCTTTGATTATTTGTATTAAGGTTTTTACATAGATCCAGGAAATACAAGAAAACAATCGAAAGGAATTTCCACTGCAAGATTCTCAAATGACACATATTGCTTGGATACAATTCCGACATTATTAGATTACTTATAAGTTTCTAGAATTAAATAATATAGTACAGTCGATCTTGGAGATTTGAACGTTCCTATAACACCTTCAGATATAATGAGCACAAAAATTTTCTATAATGAATGTTTTTTCAACATACGTAAACATTCAAGAAGTGTCTATTATGCAATCTTCCTCACAATTAGATAACATTAACTGCAAATACAAAAAGCGCGTGTGAAAAAAATCATTACAATCTGAAAAATTTGTACCATGTAAAATACTAATTATGTATGTAAAATTTCATATAATGCTTTAATATTAAAGGTGAAGAATTTACAAAAAAAAAGACAAAAATCCAATAAATAAAGAATTTTAAAAAAGGCGAAGGTCTAAAAGCGAAGATCTAATAGTGTATGACTTGTCCAATAAAAATTTAAGAAAAAAACCAAAAATCCAATAATGCTGGTATGCGATTCTATCTAATAAGAAATTAAAGAAACAAAGCCCTAAAAAAAAGCGAAAACTAATTAATGCCGATATCGTCCAATAAAAATTTAAAAATGATCTAATGGCACGAATGTCCCAATATTTTTAAAAATGTGAAGGCAAACACTTTAATAATAAAAATAAAATAATTAAATCGAGACACTATCAAATTTTTATCAGATATGAAAGTTGTTCTGATTTATTATTTTTTAAACATGTGCCAATAAATGGGTTAAAAATAGAGTACATATGTAGATTTTTTTTTTTTTTTTTTTTTTTTTTTTTTTTTTTTTGGTGTTAAGGTGAGGTTTTGCCTTTATCTTTATTAATAAAATGTGTAAGATTCCTCATGGGGTTTCTTAAATTACAATTATTAAATATACAATAATTAAGACTCAGACTATAGATAGAAGTTTCTAGCTAATTTATCTGCAACCTAAACCTACTAGAGTGGTTAAAACTCACCTAGATTTGGATATGGAGAATAGAGTTAGTTGAAAAGCTATATTTTATCCAGTTATGTGACCAGATGTCTGTTTTCCTGAGTGCTAAGCCTAAGGGTGGGCATGTGTTATTGTTATTTTCATGTTGTTGGTCTGGTAAGCCACAAATGCAGCTGTATGTATATAGTGTTCTATTGTGACGAGAAGTATGTAAATGTTTGGTGGGTGTAGAATGGGGTTGAGGTAGGGCTTGTGTAGATTTCCAACGTGCTAAGTTTATGCAGTATGGTTTCCATAGTTGTTCATGAATTCTTTGTGAAATAAGTAGAAGAAGCTTAATAGTAGTGTTGGATGCGTTTTTGTAAGAAGTATGCTGGGATATAATATTGATAAGAGATTTTGGAATGTAGCCTTGGATTGTGGTATAGAAATTTGTAGTATTAAATGGTGGAGTTCGTGTGGGGGAGAGGCAGTAGTGGGTTAGGAGGTTGTTACGTATCTGTTGTAGTTCGTAGGGGGATAGGTCAGGTAGGTCAGAAAAGGAGTATTGTGTAATTGTGTTATGGATGATATTTGAAATATTATTTGAGTCTGGACAGAGTAGCCAATGAAATCCATGGTCGGTCTGGTTGCATGTGGTACAAGTAGGGTGCGTATTTGAAGAGTTAGTAGAAAGAAAGTATGAAAGAGTGGGGAGCATTTTTAACAAGCATTTTATGCGAAAAGATTTTTGAGAGCTAAGCTTGAAATTAGTATAGTTGTGAGTGCGTTTGTGATTGTGGTTCAGGTATAGCCAGGTTGCATTCCAATCTATTTGTTGAGCTATGGGAATGATTTGTTGAATTCTGTGTTGAGAGGACCACATGGCGATTGTGTGTGCATTGCAGATATTTTTGATAGCACGGCGTGTAGGTTGTTCTATATTATATTTTTTATAGGTGAGGCTAAAGGAGGGGTTGTATATGTTATAGGGTTGGAATTTTAAAATAGGAGAGAGGTGGTGATTTTTTGCGAGTTCGTCTGCTTTGTTATTATATGTATCATTGCTATGTGCTTGTACTTTATGGAATATGATATTTAGAGAAAATGATTTGATGAGATTAAGAAAAGTATGCCAGATGGGCCAGTAGTTATAGGAGTATAGTTTATTGTAGTTTAGTAACTGTGAGTTTAAAGTGTTGTATTTTGAGATAATGGATAAGGAATCAGTATATATATGTATATTGCTATTTCGGGGGCATGTGCAAATTGCTGATAGTATAGAAATCAGTTCTGCTTTGTAAGATGATGGCCAGTTTTGGATTTGTGCAGAGAAGGAATGAGAGATCTGGTTATCAAAAACCTGGATCCATGCAATTCCCATGGTGCATCTTGGATCAGAAATGTTAACAACAGAACCATCAGTATAGAAGGAAAAGTTTGAAGATGTGGCATTAGATTGTGCTATAGTTTGAAGTTTTGAAGTAGAGAAAGAGTTTAAAAATATGTCTAGAATAGGGTTACTATGTATTGTGATTTGAGGGGGAGGTGGGATGTTGATAAAATGGCGGGAAGCAATTGAGTATAATAGATCTAAATAGTTAGCGTTAAGTTGAAGTTTATTTGCAGATTGAGTATAGATTTTTCTACCAAGAAATTTGGTAGATAATGTAGCTGATATGTCTAGAGTACATGTGTTTTGGATCCTGTTTGAATTTCGAGAGCATCCCGGACAGGGGGTGCAATGTGCGTCTGGTGTGGGGTATAGGGATGTACGACTAAGGTCGGTGTGTACTTTCCAATGTGTTATAGAAATTGTATTTGTAAGGTGATTGAAACGTCGGGCTTTCCCAATTATAATTTCTTGGTCTAAGTAAGATATTAACCATGGTTTAGATTTGGAATTGAAGTGACCAGTTTGAAAGGAGAGTGAGTTGTTATTGGAGAGATGGAGAGAGGTAGTATTAATTTGGCGAGTAGAAGTATTGTCTAGAATTTTGTTTTCAAGTATGTGGAACCAGGTTGGCTTTTTGCCCCGTATGAGGTTGTGAATTCTTGGGGAGATGTGTGGCCAAGCTAGAAGTGTAGTATTGTCGTAGGAAGTGAGTTGTTCAAGGAACATGATGTGTTTAGAACGTAGTTGCCGTTTAAAGGTTAAATATTGGGGTTGGTTATTTAGTAAAGATTCGAGTGGTGTATAGGGTAGGTTAATAGTAAAGGGGCGTAAGATTTCAGAGTGTGCCGCAATAGAGCATTCTAGATGCTTAAGTAGTAGAATTGTCTTGAAAGTAGTAGAATATTTGTTAGGACCGTCAATAAGAGGGTTGGGGTGTTGTAGTATGTTAGTGGTAGACCATAGGTTATTTTGTAATTGTTGCAGTCGAATATGTGTACTATTGCCAAGAAGGTGTGAGTCATTAAGTCGAAGCAGGAGAGCAGAGAAGTGGTATTGTAATTGTATGTCCCAGATGTTTTTGATTCCGTAAATATTGTGGTTTAGCATAGTACTATTAGGTGTGCTTCTTGCTAGTTTTGATTTATGCTTAGCGACAGTAAGGTATTGGGAGAGAATTTTATTGCATGTTGAATATGAAAGGACAGTATTGTGTATGCGGTATTCGAGAATGGGTATAATGACGTTGTTAATAATGTAGCATGCTTGTTTGTCTGTAATTTGTTTAGTATCAAGAGTATTTATAAGTTGGGTGGCTTCTTGAGTAATTAATTTGGATTGTGTTGTCGATTTGGATAGGATAGAGAACCAACATCCGAGGAACTTAAAAGGTGTTTTTGGAGTTTGGCATTGAATATTTTGGTGCAAGAAAGAGATAGAAGGTGTGTGGATAGAGTTAGATATAAGAGTAGATTTTTGTGGGTTAACTTTGATATTAGCCATTTGGTAAAATGAGGAAGCTGTGTTCAGGATTTGTTCTAGGTGTGATTGTGATTCTGCAATCCATAAGGTATCATCCATGTACGCAAGAACTGGTGTTGATACTTGTGTAGAATCAAAGGATGGTGGAGAGATATTGCGTGTCCAGGATACAGAAGACTGGTAGCCAGTATAGGTGTGGGAGATTTTGCTGATAAGGGGATCATAGTAAATGCGCCAAAATAGAGGTGTAATAGTTTCGCCTTGGTCAATCCCGTCTTGGACTTCATATGGAGATGTAAGTCCAAGATTAGTAATGACTCTATTAGTTCTTGATGTTAAAAGATTGGTGAGAATTGTAGTAAGATGTGGTGGCATATTGAGTCTTTGAAGAGATAGGGTAAATAGGTCTATGTTAACAGAATCATATGCTTTGCTCATGTCCTGGGATAGGAGCCAGATTTCTTTTTGGTTGCAATTTGCATCTTCAATGAAGTTGTTAAGTATGTGAATAGGGATATTGGTGCTATTGCCAGGGAGTGCAATATAGTTGTGTGGGTTGAGGATGTTGTAGGATGAAAAAATTGAGTTTAATCGGTTAGTTAAGATTTTTGTATATAGTTTTTTGATATGTTCGATTAGACTAATTGGTCTAGTATTATGTAAGTGTCCGTCAAAAGTTGATTTTTTGGAAATAGGAAAGATGCGGCCATCTTTCCATTGTTTAGGGATAGAGCCTGATACTAAGCATCGGTTTAGTAGTGCTGTGATAGCAGATATAGTTTGTGGCCCAGCGTGTTTTAGCATTTCATAGCTAATTCCTGAGGGACCGCATGCTTTGTTGTTAGGAAAGTTGTTAATAGTATTAATAACTTCTTCCAGGTGGATAGGTTCCAAGACTGGGTCGTACCATTCTGACATAACGCTGTGTTTAGGGTTGTATTCTGTTTGCCATTGGGTGGAGAAAATTTGTCGATTGTAAGCATTTTTTCCCGTCCATTGGGAAAAATGTGACCGAATATAATTTTTGACTTCCGGGGGGTCAGTAAGAATATTAGTTTGAGTTTTAATATTGTCAAAGTGAACTGGATCAGTATGGCGATTAAGGATACTATTAATCATTTTGGTTGGGTGAGTGAGCAATCTTTCGCATCTAGTATTGATAGCTGTTTGGATATGCTGTTTAAGATGGTGGGCGTTTTCAAGGTTTCTGGCATTGTATAGAGTCTTCCAGTATGATTTAGTTTGGGTTAGCCAGTTAGATAGGTCAGTTTGGTTAACAGGTGTAGGAGGAATAGAGAATTGGTGTTTGAGATTGATGTTCTGAATGTGAGTAAGTATTGTAGAAGGGACATTTTGATTGTGAGTTATGGCGTATTTGGTTTGTTGCATAATATTTCCAATAGTTTTGAGGTCTTTGTGCAGTTCAGAGGCTTTAGGTGTAAATGTGTGATGAAAATTCCGGACTGTAAATTTCTTGTTGGGAATAGTCTTAAGGGCAGCTGTGATTATGCTAGATTGAAGTTTGTGCCAAGTATGTTCTAATGATTCTGTTGAGTTGGAATGAAGAGGAGTATTGTGATAGGTAATGTTGTTTTGACATTGGGATGAAAACTCTTCCCATTTCTCTTTGTCCATTAATTTATATTGGAAGACCCTGCGCTTACAGCGTGTTTTATGACGAAGTTTTGAGGATAGTGCAAATGGGAAGCTCCATTTGGAGATAAGGATCAGATGGTCGCTATTAGTGGTATCAAGTGGTGAGAGAAGGGAGAAATCTATGAGGAATGGGATTATGGAATCATGTGCCCATATGTAATCAATGCGGCTGCTTAGGTTATTGCGTTGCCAGGTATGTTGAGTGTTATTGGTGTGGTCAGCCAAGTCGTACATACAGTTACTGTGAAGGTAGGAGAGAAGTTTAGTTTTGGCAGAGGAAGCGTTAGTAAGGAGGGGAGAAGTGTTAAAATCGCCTAGAATTATGGGGTGTAGATTTAAGGAGAGTGCTTGCTGTATCCATAGGGTGATAGTTTCTTGTGATTGGTTGCGGATGTGTTGATTAGTAGAAGAAAGGTAAATAGATATAATTCGAAATTTGAAGTCATGTTTGAAGAATAGGTCAATTTCAATTGTTCCTCCAGGATGTGTGAGTATATTATGGATATGAGGTTTTAAATGATTATTGATCATGATGCCAGTGCCTTCTGCAGAGTTGTTAAGACAGGACCAGAAATATGAGAAATGTATATTGTTAAAGAACTTTTTTGGTTTGGAATCGGAAAGTTTTGTTTCTGTAATACTGCAAATTTGAATATTGTTGGATAGACAAAATTCTTCCCAAAGCTGCCTTTTCAGAGGAGAGTTATACCCTTGAACATTGTGTGTAGCAATAGTAATATCGAGAGCTGGAGATGCGTTGTGTGGCTGGGGTGTATTGTATCGGAAGTAGTTGTTATTGGGTGATTTAAGCTCTACATCAGAGTAATATAGTAGATCTTCAAAAGGTGGAAATATTATATGATCTGGTATAAAATTTTCATATGGAAGGTATAT
Source organism: Gigaspora rosea (assembly GCA_003550325.1). Taxonomy (NCBI): domain Eukaryota; kingdom Fungi; phylum Glomeromycota; class Glomeromycetes; order Diversisporales; family Gigasporaceae; genus Gigaspora; species Gigaspora rosea. Next base: position 69,793 of record QKWP01001867.1, on the reverse strand, counting down.
GTGTGCTTCTGTGAAAATATGGTCAAATCTGGAATGTGGTTTGATAGAAATTTTTATATATTGGTTTGAATAGAACATAGGATAATATTCTTGTATGTAATGCATGAAGGAACCCACAGTTTGTGGAAAAGGGAGTGTTTGTAGTCTATGGTAATAAAGGAATTTGTTATAACATGCTTTTGGGTCATATATTTCAAGAAGGTTAAGATTGGGATTAATTTAGTTTCTTTCACTCAAAGAGTTTGTGGGTAGTTCAATTTCTTCATCACTTAAGTCTTTTTCAAGTAAAGATTCATCGTAGATTTCTGATATTGGGTAGTTGTTAGAACTGGTAGCAGTTAGTGATAGAGAAGTATTAAAGGAGAGTTGTACTTCAGAGGGAGATGAAGATATGGTATCTGAAGTACTATAGTTGTCTTCTGTAGAGGCGCTCGCCGTATACTCAGTTATCACAGTTGTGCAAGAAGCTAAAGTCTGCTCTGTACGTTGAGTCTGACCATCATTAATTAGTTCTTCCACGTGTACATATGTAGATTAAAGCTTACAACGGCCTTATGTTCATATAAAAAATAGCTTGTGATCTATTATAACAGAATATTTAAATGAATGCATATAGGTTAATAAATTTAGAATTTGACAACTTTCATTATTTAAGAGTAATATTTAGTTTCTGCGAACACTAATGTGTGCTCAATTCCTATACAAACCTACCAGGTGGCAGAAATAGAAGGCGACAATAGCCTGTCTTGAATCAGTAGTCAATTAATATAACCGAATGTTCTTTGGTATAGTATCGTGAATTTTTTTATTATATATTTATACGATTATTACACAAATAATTTTCAACATTTTATTAGCTATATGTTTATAATAAGTTGGCCCTCCCGTAAATTTACTAATCCCTAGATAATACCAGATACCTAAAACAGTGCAATTATCAGGAAATTTTTAAACAAAAGCATGGACGTAAGGACGTGCCAAGTCTACTATTATACTCTAAAATTTTTATTAAAATTGAAGTAATTTTTATTAAAATTGAAGTAATTTTTATTATTTAACTTTTAATTTTTATGTTCATTGAATATATTTTTTTAAAAAATTTTAATTTTTTCATCAAACGTAAAATCAAAAAGTCAAATAATAAAAATTCTTCAATATTGATAAAAATTTTAGAGTAAGTGTATTTTGATCCTCTAAACAAGTTTACTTAAGCGACTTTAATCAATCATATAGTAAAATTTAGACTTTACTATGTAGCAACTATAATCGATTGTAGGGTCAAAAACATTTTTGAGTTTTTTTAATATTATAAAAGATAAAATTTAATTGGACCATAGTCCTATCTAATTATGTAATTTATTGCACTTCCCTTAGTATTATTAACTTAAGTGCTTATTAGTAAAAAAATAATAAAATAATATTTGTATTATGGTATATTTTGGTTAATAAATATACTATTTAATAATTTGTAATAGTTTTTTTATTATAAATTTTTATAATCACTTTATAAAAATTTTAATATAACTGTAACTAAATAGAGGTTTAAAGTTATAATCACATTTAAATAGAATCACCATATTGATGTATAACAGCTTGGTGATTATAAAATAGAGATATTAAATTGCTCAAGCAGTTTGGTTTATGCTCGAAGCATACCTGCTTGGATACCGAAGCAGACTTGAACTGGTTTTTACAAACCAGTTAATATAAGCATGCTTATAAGCAAAATTATATAAGCATGCTTATAAGCATGTTTTATATAAGTAAACTTGTATAATAAAAATATCAAATTGCTCAAGCAATTTATTTTATACTTGAAGCATTTTTACTTTGATACTAAAACAAATTAAAACTAGTTTTTATTAAAATTGTTCAAAAATACCAAAAAACTAAATTTCAATAGTACTATAGCCCAATATATAAAATATTAAAAGAACAATTATACCAATATATTATTAATTTAAAATTTATATTTTAAAAAAAAACTCAAAATAATTATAATTTCAAAGAATTAAATCTTTTATATATAAATATTATTTAGAAATAATAATTCCAAGTTTTATTAGAGTTAAAATAAATACTAAGTTAATATAAGGTTAGATATTAGCATATTATAGTTATTTTGATTTTAATTTGGTATTTGATATTTAAATTATATTTAGAATTATATATTTACAGGATTGTGATTTTCAGAATTGTAATTATTCAGAAGTTATTAAAACATATAAAAAATTATTTATAAAAATTTTCAAATTTTGATCTAGTTGGGTTATAAGAACCAATAATTAACTTTGTATAGCTATTATAACAAAAATTTAATTGTTAAATTATTAACAGATAAAGCCAATAAATATATATCCTTAGAATTTATTTGAAGCATATTTGCTTTGAACAAATTTAATTAAGCTAATTTAAATTATATTTGCTTTTGAGCAAATTTGAAGCATAATTGCTTTAAGCAGGTTTGAAGCATTAAAAGCATATTTGCTTTTAAGCAGTGCTTAAAAAATTTATAAGCAAACTGTAAAGTTTGTGCTTGAAATCTGCTTGAACAGAGTTTATATAAGCATTTTAACATCCCTATTATAAAAGGGTTTGACTGTATAATATTTAAACAGAGCATTTATTTGTGCAGTATTATTTACTTTTTACTACTTTTCTGTCTACTCTTACTTTTTAGTAGAAGGTTTCTATTTTTTTATTTTTTTTCTTTTCTTTTTGTTAGTTTTTTTTTGATTTTTTTGGTTAGCTGTTCTTTCCTATCTCTCTATTTTATGTTTCTTTTTTAACTATAGTCTTGTCTTCTTATCCCTATTGAAGTTTACTTCCTATGTCAGGAGTGCACTTTTTGTAGTGTTAACAGAGCCCATAGTAGTTCTATCTACTAGTGCAGCAGGTTATTCTTGGGCATCTATATTAGGGATGTTAAAATGCTTATATAAACTCTGTTCAAGCAGGTTCCAAGCACAAACTTTACAGTTTGCTTATAAATTTTTTAAGCACTGCTTAAAAGCAAATATGCTTTTAATGCTTAAACCTGCTTAAAGCAATTATGCTCAAAAGCAAATATGATTTAAATTAGCTTAATTAAATTTGTTCAAAGCAAATATGCTTCAAATAAATTCTAAGGATATATATTTATTGGCTTTATCTGTTAATAATTTAACAATTAAATTTTTGTTATAATAGCTATACAAAGTTAATTATTGGTTCTTATAACCCAACTAGATCAAAATTTGAAAAATTTTATAAATAATTTTTTATATGTTTTAATAACTTCTGAATAATTACAATTCTGAAAATCACAATCCTGTAAATACATAATTCTAAATATAATTTAAATATCAAATACCAAATTAAAATCAAAATAACTATAATATGCTAATATCTAACCTTATACTAACTTAGTATTTATTTTAACTCTAATAAAACTTGGAATTATTATTTCTAAATAATATTTATATATATAAGATTTAATTCTTTGAAATTATAATTATTTTGAGTTTTTTTTTTTAAAATATAAATTTTAAATTAATAATATATTGGTATAATTGTTCTTTTAATATTTTATATATTGGGCTATAGTACTATTGAAATTTAGTTTTTTGGTATTCTTGAACAATTTTAATAAAAACTAGTTTTAATTTGTTTTAGTATCAAAGTAAGAATGCTTCAAGTATAAAATAAATTGCTTGAGCAATTTGATATTTTTATTATACAAGTTTACTTATATAAAACATGCTTATAAGCATGCTTATTAACTGGTTTGTAAAAACCAGTTCAAGTCTGCTTTGGTATCCAAGCAGGTATGCTTCGAGCATAAACCAAACTGCTTGAGCAATTTAACATCTCTAATCTATATAGACAGCTGAGTGGTGCTATCCTTGTAGATTAGTCAATATATGTATATAAATTTGTTCACTATACTGAAAACTAATAAAAGTTGTATGGCAGAACTGCTAAGGCAAAAAAAAAAAATAATAAAATTTTTACATAGTTGTATAATAAGCGTCATTGCATAATAAAATGATGAAGTTACTAAATCTACTATTAAACTGTGACAAAGGATGATGAAAGAAACAGCCCATCAACTACAACAAAGATAGTGAAAGAACTGAGAAACAGAAGGTGAAAACAACAAAAAATCCTTGCAAAAAATGATGAATTAACTAGAAGAACTTGTTATAGGCTTAATAGAAAATTCAACAAAAAATTGATAAAAAACTTATCTGAAAAATGGCAGAAAAGAAGAGCCCACTAAAAAGCAACAAATTTACTGAAGGAACCCAAAAAAAAAGATAAACACAACGAAAGGCTTATAGTACTGAAAAATTCACCAAAAATGACAAAGAATTTACTGGAAAACCCCACCCCACTGAAAACGTTGAAGAACCTACTAAGTAAACTAAAAAACATACTGAAAAATGATGAAATTACTAGAAAATGCCTTTATACATTCTTTTATGGTTTGAGGTCCTTTGCAATTTCTGGATCTCATTTTGCAACCATTCTTATCTAACATTTCATTACAGTTTTCGCAAACTGTACAACAAGGTTGTTCGCCAACTTTATGCTTGCATAAGTCATATATGTATTGACATCCTTCAATTGTGTAAGGTCAATTGTAACAACTGTATCGCTCTTTGCGTTCTTTACTATAAAGATCTCCACCACAACACTCATACTTATGGTGGTAGCTATTATTATTATTTTTGCAACGGGAATAAACACTCTCATATCTGGGAAAGCACAGACTTTTCACAGCATTTCTAGTACCCGGAAATCATAGGGTTAATAATCCCAAATGTAATTCATTCGCCAGGATTGTAATTGATTTGAACACCAGGGTGCACAGGCATATATGAGTCAGGATGGTAAGTTTTTAAAGGACCAAGATAATATTCATCAAGGATGTTCGAATGCACACATATAATTTTATATAAATGAATTTCAACCGTCTCAGGATGAAACGACTCTGCTTCTAAATGACACTCTGGAGCGCTAGCCTTGGATCAGTTTCTTCAGGACAATTCAAATATTCGACTTTTTTGAAATTTGATTTTTATGATGCTTTCATTAATAAATTATATTTTGCGAGAATTTGATCAGGTTTAGATTCTTTAAAAATATTATATCTGTTTAGCTGATTACTTGTGAATTTATTCTCAACATTAAAATTTGTAGACGGAAAGCTTTTAAACAATAGAATCGCAAAATCACTAGTTTTTACAAGCAAATCATTTTTATTTTCTGTCAATCGATTACAATTTTCTTTTTTTTTTTTATCATATTCACTCTTTGCTATTTCTTTAGCTGCTTCTCGAGGACCATTTTCAGTCTTATCTCCTTTAGTAACGATGATAATATTGTCCCAAACATTGCCATCGTGATCTCTTGCTATAGATTCTATAAATTTCGCTTCTCTTTTAAATGATACTGTTGCTTTTATACCAGTTTTACAATGTTTGTGATTTGTTTTGGAGATTTAATTAGTAAAAATAATATTTATATCTTTATTTATTTTTAAAGTTCTGGGGTAACCATGGCTTGTTAGTTGGATTCCTATCATAGTCCCTGGGTGAAATAGTAGATTAAATTGGTATCTAGGTGTAATACTATCAACCAACTCTTTGCTTCTTTGTCATCTACTATAGAGTATGTAAAATTTTTGAATGTGCGGATTTTTAAAGGATCATTTGGTAGTTTGGGTTTCTGTTGAAAATAACAGTTAGACTTATTAGAAAATCATCACGAATTTATAGCAAGTACTTTAACGATGATAGGATTCGTAGTTCCTTGTAAATCCAAACTCTAGTCTTCACACATTGCCCAGTTATGAAAGTATCATTTATTTAAAACTTCAATTATTGATATATTGACTTCTAACCTTTAGAATAGTTTGATTAATTTTCAAAAAATAGGTTCAAGATTGTTTTCAAAATTTTCAAAAAAATCATTCTCATTTTTGTAAAACTATTTATAGATTTTCTTTTAAGTAGGTCATCGCACAATAATTTTACAATTCCTCAACCAAACTTTGTTTCTTATCCGAAAAAAATATAATTTTTGAAAAGAATTAATATTACCTAGTTCCAATCATTTTACACACTCAAATAAATCTTGAAACAATAACTGAGGAGCTTTATAGATATTTTAAACGAATTTAAATGGAATCCCTATGGAAGAAAATACTATTTGGCAATATGACAATTTACACTAACTTCTTTTGCTGCTTTATTTCTGTTTCCACTTTATCTGATAATAATATTTTCTCTATTCTTTGATTCTTGCATCTATTTTTTCAATTTATTATTTAATAGATCTTGCTGCTATAATTTATGCCACTGCAACGTCGTCGATGGGTTATCACATTTTCAGCTTTATATTTCTCGAAATAAATTTATTGATTTGTTTCCCTATAAAATTTTTTGGGATTAGATTTAATTTGCTATGATTATGGATTTTACAGACAAAGTAATATTATATCTTTTTTAATCATATTTCTCTTGTTACGATATGCATCTGAGATATCTCAAGGTATTTTTGATCAAATAAATTAAAGTTGCTTTCAATTTTATTAGTAGATATGCATTATCAATTTGCTTCATTATTCATTTTGTTTTTAGATTTCAATATAAGCAATTTTAGTTCTACAATTCTTGTATCTTATTATACGATGGTCTATCAATAATATTTATTATCATAATTTTATTTGTAGTACCAACTAATCATTAGTCAATTTATCGATTAATTTACAATAATCGATTTTTTTAATCGATTTTTAAACAAAATTTTTGTCAACTTTTGACTCGATTTGGAACACTAACCAGAAGTTCTTGATTATTCAAATTTAGCTTCTCTATTTACATTAAAAGGTCGGATTAATTAATACTACATTCTATATATTTTTGGTATTTTTCAGGAAATATACGAAAAAAGTATGTGACAATTAAAAAATTATATGAAATCAATTTGTTATCTTATTTGCAATAAATTAATCCAACCAATAGGTATTAAAGGATAATATTTGTCTATTACCGTATAACCGCGAAATAACGCATAGGATGTTATTTCGCGGTTATACGGTAATAATAAAAATGACGCGTAATGTAGACGCGTAAAGTAATTAGTAATGGCAATTAGATCGATCAGTAATATATATAGATTGATTTAATAAAGGGTGTAAGTTCTTTGTAAATTTTGTGCCTCAGATTAACGCTTCATCAGGTTAGGGAGGGTCAGGGTGTACATTGTTGGCACCTGACACAAGCGTTAATCTGAGGCACAACATATACGCATAGTATATAGGTAAAATAAGAATGTCTTTGTGGTCAATCTCACGCGTTTAATTTCTGTACATATTGGAAGCACCATGACATTAGTTGAGAATTTTTCTTATAAGTTATTTCCTTTATATTTTTTTAAACAGATTCTTGATCTAGCAATAATAATGTTATTTCAAAAATAACTTATTAATCTTTATTAACAACCACAGTTTTGTAAACATTAATAAACGTACTTTACAACATATTTGTCTGTAAATTCACTATATTTACACTATTCATCAAGTTATATTGTTAAATAAAAAAAAAAAAAAAAAAAAAAAAGACTAAAGTATGATATAATTTGATATAATTATACTTCTGCCCACACAATACCTACTGGTTGTAATCTAGAAGGTGTAGTTGTAGGTGTGTTAGGAATCATTGGAGTCCTGGGAACCCTAGGAGCCCTAGGAGTCCTATGAGTTCTAGGAGTTCTAGGATTCATGTGATTCTTGGAATTCGTAGATGGTAAAGTTATAGAAGGTTTAAACTTTTTGCAATAGCATATACCACAACAACAAAGAATGATTAAAATTGTCATGATAATAGTATAAATTGAAGATGATGATACATCATTACTAAATTGATTAACATTACTATTTTTACTATTATTATTACCGTTATTAAAAGTTGAACCAATATTTCTATAAGAAACAGGAAAGACAGAAGTTATAACACTTAACATTTCCTTATCACTAGAGTCAGCATAAATATCTGAAATAGCTATACCACCATAAGAGCTATTAATAATTAATTTCAATTTATATTGAATGGATTGAGGATCTTCATAAGAAATATAATAATATTCATAAAGAGGTGTTGGAGAACCAGTCACTAAAGAACTTGCACCAGATTTATAAAGATAAGTAGTACTGGTACTAGAATCAAATTTACGAATCCATTCATTTTTGGCTTTACAAGAATTTATCAATGGTCCAGATTGTTGTTTCATATAATACCAAGGGTATAGTTGTATAGAATTAATCATTTGAAATGAACATTTATCGTAAAAATAATCAATTGAGGGGTAGAGAGTAGTGAATGGAGCTTTTATTAAATTACGTGGAGCGATTTGGTTATTGTCAAGACTACCCATATCTATTGGTGTTGTTAATTCAATAATTCCATAAAAGTCAACACCTAAATTGAGTTTTGATGGCTTTACAATCTTACTCCAATCACTCATGATAGCTAATACCTGATTAAGTGTGATGCTTGGACCTGTTTTATCAGTAGGTGTGGTTAAGTTTTGAATTATATTAATTTGAGTTGCCTATAACAATAAAAGAAATGTAAATTAAAAGAATCATTTGCTTTATATAAAAGTAAAATAAAAAAAAAAATTAATAACTTACCATGACGTTCACAAAGCTTACAGAATCAGGATTTAATTCCTTTATAGGAATAGGACCAACAGTTATTGATAGTTCTTTATTAATTACTTTTAAGGCACTAGATAATTCATCTATTAATGGAGAAAAATTTTGATCATTCAACCATTTTCCACAATTAAATCTATTTGGATATTCTAGATCCACCTATATCATAAAAAAAATTATGACTAAATTAATTCAAAAAAAAATTACAAATATGAATAGTATTAATATGAATATTTTACATACACCATCTAATCCATAGTTATGTACGAAATTTATAACATTAGTAACAAATGTATTACGATCTTTGGAAGTTCCATTTGCGAATGATGGATTAAAATTGATATCGATATTTCCTGATAAAACGATTGCTAGAAATATCTAATAAAAAGATATGAAAATATATAACCAATTGCCTTTTAAATTTTATAATAAAAAGTTTTTTTTATTATTATTACCTTAACAGGAAGACGATTGGCATTCCTAAAAGATACTGTTTTATTTAAAAATTCATGATTTGATTTCAAAGGAATAATCTTATTTGAAGCATCATCTGGCCTAAATGCTTTATAATTAATGTAATATTATTTAAGTATCATAACAATTTTATTAAAGTTAAAAAAAAAAAACTTTACAAACCTATCCAATTTAGATGAGTTATATTCCAAGGAATCTGGCTAACATAATCATTAAAGGAATAATTTGAATAATGAGAATAAGAGTATTGAGAATTATAACCAGGAAAATATCCAATTATCATCCTTGAGTCAGTTGATTGTGGCGTAATTACTTGAGTACAGATGGAATCTGTACGTTTGTTATACAAAGGACTCATTAAAACGCCATGATAAGTTGTTAATAATAAAATGACAAAAATATTGAAAGAAAAGAATGTTTTCATAATATATCTAATTCAAAAAAAAAAAAAAAAGGTTATAATGGATTACAGAGAAAAACATATTGATATTTGGCTATTTAAAAAAAAATTGAGAATGAAATCGAGGCATATATAAAATTATCAGTTTTGTTAATATACATTTACTGTATAATGATGAGTAACATTAATTAAAATTTATTGTTGTAACAATTTATAGATGAAACATTTGCACTGCTTAGTAAAGACAAAAGTTGTGATAGAAAAATTTGTTACTTTATATTTGGGATGCAGTAAAGAACGATAAAATATGAATTTATCATCTAATTCATCAAAACAAATTACTGTACGAGCAATGTGTACAATTTAACTCCTGTTGTAACGTTAAATTGTGAGGATTGAACACTAACACTAATTATGCATCTAATTTGTAACACAGTTTTAATCGTGAGGATTGAACACTAATTAAACATCCAAGTAGTAAAACAGAAAGTTCTTTCAAAACAACTTTAATCATGAGGATTGAACACTAATTATGCATCCAAGTAGTAAAACAGAAAGTTCTTTCAAAACATTTTTAATCGTGAGGATTGAACACTAATTATGCATCTAATTTGTAAAGATATAATTTGAGTTTGCATAGAGTGATAAAAGTACAAATTCTATATTTTTTCAAATTTATCTAATTAATTTGTACTTATATAACACCAATCATAATTATGGTCAGTTTTGGAATTTTTCATCATACACAGAAAGATTCAGAATCCTCACTTAGCCGGTGTGTATTATGTAAACACTGACGGAAAAATTTTATTAAAATCATGCGACAAATTTTTATTATGTAATTTTTATCATAAAAATCTGCGGAAATAAATTTTTTCCGTAAGTATACACGTCATACCTGTTAGAAATGTTAGATAACAAAACATAAGTACAGTACGTGTGTACGTACGGCTGAGTTTAGTATTGACCAATTTAGATGAGTCAATATATCATATCGGAATTTACATTTGATAATCTCTGATGGTTTTTATTAAAGCGCTATAATAATCGAGAGTATCAAGACGAAGATTTCTTTACTATTAAATTCTCTATTAATTCTTATTTGCAAATCCGTGCATTTGGTGAAACTAGTGGATCATTGAATTTGGACGCATTTGGCTATATAAACAATGTTTAAATCAGTACTGCAGTATGTAAATGTAATTAAAGGGGGTAATTATTGTAGAGCGACAAAAAACAGAAACGTTATCCGATCATAATACTTGTGTATTTGTTGTTCTAAGTGAAACGATATACATTACACAGTCAGATCTCTCCAGGTTCACTCCCTTGGAACTACACGTGTATTTGTTGAACTAAATGCAACGATATACTGTACATTACACAGTCAGATCCTTGGAACTACACTTGTGTATTTGTTGAACTAAAATGCAACGATATACATTACAGCACAGTCAGATCCTTGAAACTACACTTTGTGTATTTGTTGAGCTAAGTGCAACGATATACATTACACAGTCAGATCTCTCCAGGTGCAATCCCTTTGAACTACACTTTGTGCAACTCTCTAAATGCACACTTTAACAATGTACATTTAAAGAATATTAAGAAAAAGTGCATTTACTGTATAGAGGTCAAATGTGTATTGGTCCAGAATTTGAATGTGCAAAGTAAAATCGGTTGTAATTTTGGTATGCATATATTATAATTATAGTGAGAGCTAACAAAAAAGGAAAAACTCAGTTATGTATTATATAATAACTATTTAGTATTTTATGGAATCATGTCGGTCGTATTGGTTTGACCCGAGAATTATTTGGCTAGCAAGGTGAGTTTTTACAAATTTTTAAACTTATTTTGAAGCCATAATCAAGTATTAGCTAAAAGTAGGTTAAAAAAAAAATGCTATTTTCCTGAAAAATTACTTCCTTACCCATTATACAACCGATCGTTCACTACCCGAACGCTTCAACAACTAGTGATAGTACTTTCTTTTACGGCTTAGTGTAGTTGTTTATTTATTATTTATTACTTGTTTATCTTATATAAAGGCTAAAAGCTTCTTTTTTTTTTTATTGAATGTTTCGTTTGTTATTCTTCACGTCACTTAATGCAAACGTATGTGTAACCGTTTATCTGTTATTGAAAAAAGACGCGAATATGTTAAGTTCAGTAAAAATAATGTGATAGATTCGTAGAATTTTTCAATTATAATTATATTATTTTTTGCTGTATATTTTATTTTATTATTGCAAAATAATCTTTTAAATGAATAAAAAATTGCATTAATTAACAAATTATATAGACTAAAATATTAAAATTCTTGTTTTTTAATAAACAAACTATATCTTGTTTTTTTTTTCTATTCATTAAATCTTCGTTAAATCAGATCTAAAAATAATATTTATATATATATTATATATATGTATTTTAATTAAAATAAGACAAACTTAAAATACTTATAAAAGTAGTTATCTTTTATTAAACCAAAATTTCGCAAAAAATATATATTTTTATTTTTAACTATTGAAACTAACTTATAAAGTTATCTTAATATATACGATAGTAACACTACATTAAAAGAATTTTTGAAGCATTTATTCTTATGTAATTATTGGAACTACATTGTGATGACCTTATCTTCTTTCTCCTAAATCCATTAATAACACTACTAATCCAATAGAATAATGAAATGAAATTTGTGAAAACAATAATGTGTTACTCATAAGTTATCCGACAAACATATAATCATGAGATTATTTCTTGTGTTTTACGATGTAAACATATTTATTCAAATTAAAAATCAGTTTATACTCCTTTACGAATCAATGATCATAAATTGCCGGATAATGTAATACTTATGCTTCTATAATTAGATATTCTTGCATGCATTTAAAAACCGAGTTTTTTTTTTTTTTTATTAGAGTTACATTTTTGAAGAAACAATAAAAAGTCATAATCGATGAACTTTTGTTGTTAATTTACTTCAACAACAATTCAACATTTACGCTAAAAATAAAAAAAGCGTATTACTTGACAAACTCTAGTAAAAAAACGTTGAATTAATTTATCATATAATCGTAGGTAAGATAACATCTCGCCGGCGAAATGTCGTACCCTTATAATGAAAAACGAACGTTTTACACACCTTTACAACCTCAGAATTTCGGGCAACAACCAACTCTCGTTTATACGCAAATTAATTTACCACCTCCCTTGCCCAGAAATCCTAAACGTCGTCAACCTAAAAAAGATAACCGTTGTTATGAATGTAAAAAGCTTGGTCATTACAAAAAAAATTGTCCACGACTTAGGAATCAATCTAAACAAACTGTTGTTGTTAATGTTGTTGTGCCTCAGAAAACTAATATATTTTCTCGTTTTCTAAAATGGGGAAAATAAATAATGACGGTTAAGAATATATATTTTAATGATTAATGATTAATGTAATGTACTATGTAAATTGTATTTCTGTATCAATACAATTCTATTATTGGTTTTATTTTTTTTATTCATATATTTTAGTCAAAGTACATTAAATTTATATCATGAATAGATATGATTATAAATAGTTCGTGCTTAATTTTTCGAATATAATAAATGTAGATTTATAGTATTCGAACAAGAAATATAACTATTTTGTCCTGTTTATAATAAATAAAGTTCATACGAGCAATAATGATCTGTTTATAATAATATTATTCGAATCATTTTTTATTTGTTAATAATATACATAACTTATGTACCGTACCGTATAAAAAGGTAACTTGCAAAATAAAATGATATGCTCAGGGTTATTAAATTTCAAAATTTTTATAATTATATCATAGTAAACTTAAGTCAATTTAAATATACAACATCAATTTTTTCACAATTTTTCATATTTTTATATTGACAAAAAAATAGAAATAGATTATTTGTCAGTATATACATTTATAAAGTAAATTATGGGATCGAAAACTTCTTAAATTTGTGTGATAAGTTTGCTAATTATCGAAAAAAATTTCTCACTTTATTAACACTTAACACGAATTTAATCATACAATAGATGATAGTGAAATAAAATAATTATTTATACAAATGCTTGAAATCTATTACATTACTCAAATCAAATATAATTATACTTGAACTACATATTCTTTGATAACAACAATTATATTTATACAGTAATTCATTATAATATCAGATATTCATCGTTTATATATTTGTTACTCACTAAATTAAATCATTTTTCTTTATTTAGATCACTTTTTTTCCTTAAAATACGAGAAAAAAAACCATCACGAGCTTGCTCTTGTTTAGGCATGATATTAACTATAACAGTTTGATTAGGACTAATTTGTTGGGATTGTTGAGATTTCTGATAAGATTGATTTTTAAGTTGTTGTTGATCCTTTTTTTTAACGTGTCCAGTTTGTTCACGTTTATGATTTCGATTATCATTTTTATTATTATTATTATTATTATTATTATTATTTTGTTCACGTTTATTCTTAGATTTATTAGAAAATGATTGTTGAGATTTCTGAATTTGATTATTAGGTTGAGATTTTTGATAACGTTGATTAATATTCGGTTCAGAAGTTGTACGTTTATTTTTGAGTGAGTAAGATTGATTTTGATGATTTTTTTGTGTATTTTTTGAATAATTTTGCTTCATATGATCACTTGGTGAGAATATTAAGGAATGTTGAGATTCTTGACTCGGTAGATAATTGAGTTGTGAATAATCTTTAGTTTGAATATATTGCCAATGTTGAATACCATTATTAATATTTTGTTCAGGAGTTATACGCTTATTCTTAGAAGAATCAGATAATTGTTGGGATTGTTGAAGTTGTTGATTAGGTTGAGATATTTGATATGATTGATTAAAATGTGGATAGTCAATATGACTATATTGATGATGATACAGAATATTATTATTAGTATTTGGTTCGGGTGTCAGGTATTTATCCTTGGATGAATAAGAACAGTCCTGATGATTTTTGTATGTATTTATTGAATAGTTTGTCACTAGTGATTGATTAAAAGATGGTTGCTGAGATTGTTGAAATTGTTGATTAAATTGAGATTGTTGATGCGATTGATTATTGAGTTGTGGACAGTCACTTCTATAATGTCCTGCCTGATTACATATACAACAACGAGGTTCAGGACTTCTACGCGAATTCTTGGACGCGTGAGACGATTCATTATTTCTAGGTGTAATTTGAAGGTAACTTTGCGATGGAAAATGTTTTAAAGAATGTGATTGTTGAGATTGTTTATAACTATCATTATTAATAAATGGTTCTGGAGTTGTACACTTGCTTCTAGGTAAGAGTTGTTTTTCATCTTTACAACTGTCACTATCATTTTTGGCATGCGGACTATAAGGTTGAATGTATGTTGAAAGGAATTGTGATTGTACGCGTGCGGTCTTGTGAGAGTTTGACATTTTCGTTAGCGATGTATTTTTTTTTTTTTTTTTACTCAGGATTATAAATCAATGAATTTTTTTTTTTACTTATTAAACGTATTCGTTAAATTGGTGTATCCTCCAAGTACTAATCGGAAAAAGACTACAAATTATGGAGACTTTTTATTTTAATTTCAAATGTGAAAGGTTACTAATTTTGCAAAACCAAATGATTGTTTTACACATCAATGATGTTCTTACGTACAACGTAAGTACGTACATCCGCATGTATGTACACCTGATGATACTCAAGAGCGAATTTATAAATGACTTGCATAAGTGTTTTTACGTGTACTTATATACATATAATTTCTTTCTGTTCGCATTTAAATTTATACATGATTTCATTCTCGGCTAAGTCGATCAGTTTTTCTGTTCATAAGACTTTCCCTGGCTACTAAAAATTGGGATAAATGTAATTTAAAAACTTTGCTTAATTAACCACTTTTTTCGTCTTAATCCTTTTGACAATGTTATTCGAACTTCCCTATGTCATGTCGTCTTTGCTGTTGATCGACTATGTTTAGAATATATCATAAATATGTGATGTATAAATCATATTCTATTCACTTCCACTAAAAGTATTAAATTTCGGGGCGCATATTATCATAAAAATACCGGAATTAGTATATATGGTTTGAGGATTTTCTTTACAAACCATAAACATTATTAATTCGGGTATGACAAAACTGTGTAATGTGCAAGTTGATAGAGATAAGAAATACTTTTAGAAATTTTTTTTCGATCTATACGTACTATTTTAATTGTTTTACTATATCAGATATACAATTACACTTTATACATACGTATCTACGTTCATAACATATATATTTTAAAAACATTATTTTATTAGGGAGCACTAACTATATGCAGTAATACTTAAATAATGACGATCTCAACAAATTTTGAAAACGATTTAATTCATTGTTGTGATTGGATAAAAGCGCGATTTCCAAATTGGGCGGGGTACAGTCATGTATTATACTGTACATACGTACGTGAGTACCATAACCGCATATATCACCAGAGCTAAACTTTCCAATCGATTGTGATAATAATGTAACTCTCAATTTATTACAAATTATTGAAAAGCGATATATGAACCTACCTCCTGCTTGAAATTGCTACATCATAAATTAAATCTAGAAATCGTATAAATTTTTTTTGCTGTTCATACAAAATTACAAATTCTGACACGACTGTATTGCAATACAAATCAAGTAATTTTTCGAAAAAAGACAATTTACTTTTTTTTTTTTAAAAAAAAAAAATTTTTTTTTTTTTTTTTTTTTTTTTTTTTTTTTTTTGATTCAGTTAGTATAAAAATTTAATAATTTGACACTGTAACCTAATTATGACAAATATTTCACGAGAGTGGCTCGAAAAAGCCATTTCTGAAGGGCATCTTAATATAATTGATTATAGTAGGCTTAAATATTGTGAAAAAATTGGCGAAGGAGGTTTTGGAACGGTTAATAAATATAAATGGAATGATTGTGAATTAATAATCGCTCTTAAATGTCTTAAAGTTGACGGAGGCTTAGATAAAGATTCTATTAAAGAATTTATTGAAGAAGTATGTATGATTATTTTGAAAATTTACTTAAGGAACATTAACGTAGTTACATAGTTATTAATTCCTTTTTGTAATAAAAGCTCAAGCTATTGCGAAGTGTTTGCTCACATCCGAATATTATTAAATTCTATGGTGTTACAAGAGGTAAGAATTTTTTTTAATTTGCAATGTATCAAATTTTCATCAAATTTTCATCAAATTTTCATGCTAAATTCATCTAAATTCGTGTAATACTCATTATTAAAAAAATAACAGACAATAATGGAGATTATAACATGATTTTACAATTTGCTGCCGATGGAAATTTACGGCAATACTTAGGAAACAATTTTAAAAAGTTACAATGGAAAGATAAAATAACAATTGCGCAGGATATAGTATTTGGTCTCATGTTCTTACATTGCAATAATATTGTTCATCGAGACCTTGTAAGTAGATTTATTTCATTTATCAAAATTCAGATAATATCGTATAGTAGTTTGGGTTAGTCTGTAGAATTTCTTTTTACAAATTATACGCATAATCCAAATTTTACCATACATAATGCAATTTATTAATTATAAACGTTTGTTACTGTATATATTCATTCAAATGATTTCATTTCATTCTGTCTTATTACATAGCATTCAAAAAATATTTTAATTCATAATGGTCAAATTATGATTGCAGATTTTGGATTAGCAAAACGAATTAGCGAAACTTCAATGACTTCAAATTCAAAAACTCGTGGAATGCCTGCGTATCTAGAACCTAAATGTTTTTTAAATCCAAAATACAAACGCGATAAAAGGTCAGACATCTATAGTCTTGGAGTAATCCTCTGGGAAATCTCAAGTGGTAGACCACCATTCCAATCCATTGAATTAAGTTATTCAATTCCTATTCAAGTCTATAATGGATCTAGAGAAGCGCCTGTACAGGGCACACCAATATTATATGTTAAACTTTATGAACGATGCTGGGATTCTGATCCTAGTACTCGCCCAGTAATAAGATCTGTTTTTGAAACTTTAAACAAAGTTCAAAACGACAATTCAATAAATAATGTGATTTCTACTGAAAATCCAACTACAAATTCACAATATTATAGAGAAACACATTCAAATTCACAAAATCAACAATCTTATACAGAAATGTATTCGAATTCACTAAATTCACTTGACAAAATGCCACCAATTGATGATTTAGGATCTATAGGATCCAATTATAAACTAAGCACAACAACAGTTAATGTTGTAGTTTGTATGTTATCTTTTAATATTCTAATCAAAATATTTTATAATTTTTTAAATCAAAATAACTGACTAATTTATTATTTTTAACATTAGCAATTGGTAAGAGTAATTTAAATTAATGTCATTATCTAAAATTTTGCTATTTAATAAAAATTTTTTAATCTATTTGGATATGATATTCATTAATTTTTGAATAGATTTCGGAACGACTCATTCAGTATGTTTTCATATATGAAATTTTTTTCTTTTTACAATTTATTCATAATTTATCTTTTAACAGGGATTTGCATATGCACACGTGTCAAACCCCTCAACAATTATAGCAAATGATTATTGGCAAGAATTTACAGGACCATTAAAAACTGATACTGTATTGAGATATGATCAAAATTTTAAAAATGTTGAAGCATGGGGATTACCAGCTTTAGTACAAAAACCAAATATAAGAAAAATATTTAAAGGTGGTTTTTCACCTGTTCAATTTTTCAAACTTCATTTGAGTAAAAAATTTGGTAAACCAGATTTACCTGAAGGATTATATTATAAGAAAACTATAACTGATTATTTAACAGAAATGGGTATGTATAGATGTAATTAATAATTTATGACTATTTTTTTTTAATATATATATATATATATAATATATTTTTATAATTAAAATAGGAAAAGTAGGTTTATCTCCAATTTTCTTATAATTTTTTTAATTTATACTGTATATAATACTATTACTTGTTCTTCTTTAAATTAATAGCTCATAAAAAAGGTCTTATTAAAGCGTTGGCCAAATATTAATTTCTTAAATCAAGTATTACTAGTCATAACAGTTCCAGCAGAGTATACCGAGCATACAAAGGATATAATGAAAGAATCAATCCTTAGAGCAGGTAATAAAAAAAAAAAGTTTATTCCTTGTGATTATTCTTTGATAATGTAATGAATAAAAAAAAAAAAAACCAAATATATATACATAGGTTTAATATCGAAAAATTCAGATAAGTTGAAATTTATCGAAGAATGTAAGTTATTGTTTTCTTTTTATTTTGAAATTACATCAAATGTTTTATTAAATTTTTTTAATTTTATCAACATTTTTTTTAGCAAAAGCCGCAGCCATATATTGTAAAGGAATGTTACGAAAACGTATGTTCAATAAAGTATCGTTTCATTATTTCAGTACTTATTTTTTCAACAAAATTTTTTAACCTAAATTATATAATAGAACAAGGTCCAATTATTATATTGGATTGTGGAAGTTATAAAGTGGATTTTACAATTTTCGAGTTAGAAAATAATGAACTAAAAGAAAATATTAATAAAACTACTGAATTTGCTGGTAGTGCATGCGTTGACAAAGAATTTTTAAAATTTTTAGAACAAATTGTTGGAGTATTTGCTATAAGTTCATTGGCTAAAGAATATAATGATCAATTTCAATACATGTTAAGTGAATTTCAACGTCAGGTCAAATTACCTTTTACCGGTATTAAAAAAGATTTTAAAGTTATTAAATTTGATATTAAAGAAGTTTGTCCAATGTTGAAACAATTTGTAACAGAATCTTCAAGATTAAAATTAGAAAGAAATAATTGGATAATTGATTTAGGATTTAATGATGTTAAATCAATGTTTGATCTTGTAGTAGATAAAATAATTAAATTAATTGGTTTACAACTCAATTTAGGAATTACTTATACGGCAATGTTTTTAGTTGGAGGATTTAGTGAATCTAAATATCTTCAAATGAGAATTAATCATTGTTATCATAGTCAGATTAAAAATATAATCTTTCTAGATGATCCGGTAAGTTTTATTTATGTTAAATAAAATTTTCATTTAGCATCAATTTAACTAACGTTATCGTTATCATTCTTTTATGAATTAATATGGATCTCAAAAGATTGCTGCTATAGAAAGGTACTTTTATATATTTTGTAATTGTAGAAAGAAGGCTGTTATTCATACCTACAATTTTATTATTCGTAATTTATCCAATATACAGTTGTACTCCTCTATAATCACTTCCTATACAATCATAAATTCTATATAATCATCTTAAATTTGAAAAAAATTCATTAATAAACTTATAAAAAATACTTTTTATATAAACATATCATAATAAAATTTTATAATCACATATGTTGTATAAAACAAACTGGGTGATTATAGAGGAGTACGACATATAAACTTTAAGCAAAGATATTTCAACAACTACATAATTAATTGAATTATTGTACAGGGAAACCTCTCTAAATGCACCCCCCCTCCGGACCATAGTAAAAAATTTCAAAAATGTGTACTTAGAGAGGGTGTGCATTTATAGAGAGCAAAATATATAGTGTTATTATAAGCCGAGGGCCAGTGAATTTAAAGAGATTTTACATAGAGGGTGCATTTAGAGAGGTTTCTCTGTAGTTACTAAAAGGTTTATATTACAAATAACAAAAATTGGTATGAATAACAGTTAACATAAAAGAATTGTTTTCATTAATTTTAATTTTTAGAGGCGGAGTTAAATTTGGATTAAGTTTGATACTTCCGGAGTCATAAAGTAAGCAAATAACATTAAATAATATAGTGATTTTTATAGTTGATTTACAAGAATATAGAACATCATTTATCATTATAATTAAATAGATTGGAAATTTTTTCTTATATAGAATTACTTTTTTTTTTAATATTAATATATAATTTAATAAGTTATTATAAAAAATTTCAATCAACTTGTTTTTTTTTGAAACATCTATAAAACTTATACAGTATTAAAAATATAATTTGAAAATTTGAGTATATTTGTTATTCTTAGCCAAGTTTAAGTAAACGAGTACTGGTAAGTAAATGTCATGGTTGAAGCTGGAAATTTTGATTATTTTAATATGTGATTATATGGATCAGCTAATGCTTTAGATATTCCTCAAGTTGGAGAAGGTTTTATTCCTGAAGTTCAACCTAATAGCAACCTTATATGCATGCCTTCTGATATCATTCTTCAATCTAAATTATTTTGTATATTTTGACTTGCAAATGTATCCAAGATCCTATATACTTTACAAAAAGAAATATTTTTGCACTACTTAATGATAATGTTGATATTCTTAAAAATATATGTTAAATATTTATTCCAAGTATATTTTGGTTCTAATAATAATTTGGTTGATCTTGACCTAAATCACCAAGTATGCATTTTTATTCTTTATTAAAAATATATAATAAAATGCTAGAGATTTATTTATTAAAATTTTAATATAATTTCACAAGCTTTTTAAAAATTTAATACTGTTATTCTCCTCTGTAATCACGCAGTCCATATCATACAAAATGTATAAAGGTTTATATTATGATATGCTTATAAAGAGTTATTATTTTATAAGTTTATTAGTAAAGTGATGCAAACTTTGTTATAATTATAAAAAGGGTTTTACTAAGATGTGATTAGTTCATGAAAAAATAAATAAATAAATATATACTGTATTATTAATATAATAAACAAACAAATTTCTTGTAATATCTATTAAATTTTTATTTCTCTTCCAGAATTCTGTAAAATTTCTAATAAGCCTTGTTCAAAAGAAAATCATTTTTGTTGTACTTTGTTTAAAAGATATCTTAATTTGTTTAAATTATTAAGAAAAGCATGTATTTAAGTATAGAGATTTTTATCAATAATAAATTTTTAAATAAAATTTTTTTTTAGATTTAATTCATTCAAATGTTTAAATAGCTTTGTTACAGTAATTATAAGTTCCAAGTTAATTGAGAAATATTAACTAAAGGTAGTACTAGGTAAGTATAAATTTCTTTGTATATTAAAACAACAAATAATATAATTTTAAATCTATATAATAAGCTTAATAAATTTAACATTACAATATATTTTAATTATTTTTTATTTTTATTTAAGACCTTTTTCTAATAAATGAAAAAAAATATTAATATAGTAAATTATATAAATTAGTATTTAATTAAATAATTATTTAATACAATTAATTGATAATTACATATATTATTCTTTTTTTTGAGAACATGTAAATAATATTGTATAACAATTCTTTATTGGTTTATTTAAATTAAACTATTAATAAATTAATAAATTTATTAATAATTAAATTTTACTAACTATAACTAGTAGTGATTATTAGAGTAATAACAGATATTACGTAATATCCTGAGGGGGGAGGGGGTCTCTGATTTTCTTACGTCAGATATATAAATTTATAACTGCCAATCAAATTTCTCTTACGTAGGGGGAGGGGGGTAGAGTGTATAGTAAAAAAATATTATGTAATATCTGTTATTACAGTACCCTTACTAGAGACTTATATTACAAAAATATACTAAGTGCTCTAGATAAAACCTCTAAAAACCTTATAAAAACTAAAATTAGAACCTTATATCTAATATATATCATTTTATATATAAAAAACAAAATTTCTATAATTGTACTTTAGTTCTGAAAATATTTAGAAGTAGTAATAATTATTACTAGTTATTGTAGTATATTTTTTAATAATTAATAAACTATAAATTCAAATTAAAAAATTTTTTATTTACAGATTTGCTTTTAAATAATTTTTTTAGTATAATTATATTAATTTCATTTTTATCTATTTGTTTATATATATATTTTATTTAAGCAGAATATTCAAATAAGTTATAATTATTGTATAGATTGTAGAAAATAACTAAATTTGCAAGGTTAACCTGAAAATGTTCAAAATTTTAGACTCAGATACTGTTTTCATGAGAGCAGCATAATAACTATTAGTGTTCTTGACCTATTCTTTATGTTCTTACTTATGCTTACTAAAAAAAAAAAATTAAAATATGCTATATATATATTAAAATATATGTACTTTGTTAGCTCTATAACTAATGTTCTAATATAATCTATAAAAGCATAAATGGTATGGATTAAATACAGTATAAAAATTTTTCTTAATTTCTATTAATACATCTATATATAAATATATGTTAGAACATATTTTTTTCATTTATGCTATAGTAATTATATATAAGATTAACTAAATAATTTTGATAATAAATGATTACAATTAGTTGTATTTATTTCAATATTATGTAAATTAATTACTACTTAAAGAACACTATTTTTATTTTACTGATTTCAAAAAAATTTTAATAGTAAACAGTAAAAAATTTTTACTGCTACAAATTTAAAATAGTGTTCTCATGAGAACTCTGAGAACTCTAATTTTGTACACTAAACCTAAGGAACACATGGCTGAAGGCTATTTAATACAGATTAGTCTGTGTAAATTTAGTTATTTATACAATTTCTATACAATGACTATATTTTTGTACAGGTTTGATATAACAACCCATGTATCAACTTCACTCCAATAAAAAAACCAAATTTAAAATTATTGTTATAAAATATTAAATATACACATTGGATAACAGTGTAAATAAAAAAGAATCTATCTATGATTTATATTATTGTTTTTTTCATACAAAATATCAAACAATTAATTATAAGATTTTTTTAAAAAAATATAATATATATATATAGCCTTATCTAAAAGTTTTAAAAAAAGCAAAAATTTAATAATATAACCTTGTTCAGTAAAAATAATATAAAGAAAAATTAAACCAAAATAACATATGATTCAGTATAATTAGAATTTAAAGAAAGCAAAAACTTAATAATGTGCAATCCACCCAAAAAGAATTTTAATAAAAATATGAATCTGTCTAATAAAGAAAGAATTTAAGAAAGTGAAGATTAAAGGCAAAGATCTAATAATGTATGACTTGTCCAATAAATTTTTTTTTAAAAAAAGGACAAAATTCCAATAATTAAAGAATTATAAAGAAAGTAAAGATCTAAAAGCAAAGATCTAATAATATATGACTTGTCCAATAAAATTTTTTTTAAAAAAAAACAAAAATCCAATAATATGCGATTCTATCTAATAAGAATTTAAAGAAACGATGCCCTAATAATGCCTAACTAATCTATCCAAAACAATTTAAAAAAGCGAAAATAAATTAATGCCGACATCATCCAATAAAAATTTAAAAATATCTAATAACACGATTGTCCCAACATTTTTAAAAATGTAAAGACAAACACTTAAATAATAAAAATAAATAATTAAATCGGAACACTTTCGTATTTTTATCAAAGATGAAAGTGCTCCGATTTAGTTATAAGTGAAGTCGAAGACGAGAAAGAGAGCCTAAAATTACGGCACACGTTTTTATTTTTTTTAACATGTGCCAATAAATAAGTGAAAAAAGCACAGGTTGTTACATAAGACCCATACAATAATTAGGTATTTCATTCTTATGTGGAATTTATTATGTTTACTAAATATACGCTAAACTTTATATATATTTATATGTATTCAAAGTTCATCTAACTTCATTTTATTTATGTTAGTTTGTGTCTATAAGGAATCTAAGAGCTTAAAATAAGCTATATACATGGATTTATAACTATTTATTTTTAGTTTCATTTTGTTTATGTTGATTTGGTGAATATGAAAATTTATTAAAAAGGGATTTCCGAATAAAAAAAAAATAGCATATTTTGAAAATAAATACGAGTTTAAAAAATTATATTTGTGAATCAAAAGTTTGAAATTGGAAAATAAAATAGGAGTGTTTAGAGACTCCTATTTGACAAAATAAGTAAAAAATTTTTTTATTATGCAGAACAACTATTTAATAATAGCAAAAGAGTAAATAATAAAATTTTTGCCCAATTACTTACTGAACCTTCGCTCAAAAATTATTTACTGAACCTTTGCTCAAATTAATAATTAAACCTTTGCTCAAATTATTTTTCTATATAACTTATTGAACCTTCGCTCAAATTACTTACTGAACCTTTACTCAAATTACTTACTGAACCTTCGCTCAAATTAATTACTGAACCTTTGCTCAAATTACTTATTAAACCTCACTTAAATTTTCTTTTTTATATAATTTGCTGAACCTTTGTTCAAATTACTTACTGAACCTTTGCTCAAATTATTTATTAAACCTTCACTTAAGTTATTTTTCTATATAATTTACTAAGTCTTTGCACAAATTACTAAGCCTTTGCACAAATTGCTTACTAAACCTTTGCTCAAATTACTAATTAAACCTTTGCTTAAATTATTCTTTTATATAACTTACTAAACCTTCGCTATTTTTTTTTATATTACTTACTAAATCTTTGCTTATTAAATTATTTTTTATATAACTTATTAAACTTTCGCTTAAATTATTTTCTATATAACTTATTAAACTTTGCTTAGATTGTTTTTATATAGCTTAACAAATATTACTTAAGTTATCTTATATATTAATATGCCTCCAAAGAGAACTTTCAAGCGAACTATTATAATTAAGCAAAAGAACTCAAAAAAAAAACATTAGATTTAATTGTTTTTTCACGTATAGTAAGATATTGAACCAGTTCTATGACTTGTATTAATTCCAATAATTCCAATAGTTCGTCAATTTCTTTACCCAGAACTTTAGTAATAGCCTTATTCATGCTAGTTGAGTATTCATTCGTATGTGCCTTTAAAAAATTATTTATTTGTTTAATTTGACGTTGTCGATGTGAAATTTTAGACATGTTAAGCATAAAACTATATTAGAAGCAGTATCGATTAACAATAAAATAATTTATAATAATGATCATAAGTGTATTCGATAATAAATACGTCTTCTTATTTTATCAAAATAAGATTTACGAATTTTAATTCTGAAACCCCTTATTAGAATTAATTCGATATTAATATATTTATATATGTAATCACTCAAATCCATAATAAAATGCAACTTTCTAAATTCTACTAAAAAAATTTTACTTTCATGCAAATTTTGCATTAAACGGTCATGAATGGTCCCGTTCAGACTAGATTGCCCATTATTAACTCAGGGCCGAGGTGATATAAATATCATTTATCTTATTAATCTTCAATTTTGAACGCGACATCACTAAAAGGTCAGAAAAAAACACGTTCTCCTTTTTTTTTATAAACCTCGATGCTTTTTATTCTCTCAAAGTTATTCGTATAGTAACGCAGGATCAATGCAACATGAAATAAAAAACAATTGTGCGGTTTTTTTTTTTGATGCGTAGTATGATTGTCGAAGAATGTTAAAAAAATTTCAGTTCTTTAAGAATACAATAAATCATATGACAAATATCTAAAGAGCATGATTATATTTGATTAAATTTATTAAAAACAAGTTAAAAATACATCGATAATTTATTCTATACAATAATTATTAAAAAAAAAAAATCTACTGTAGTCGAAATTAGCTCTAGCCGATAAAATAGAATCTAAAATATATTTTAACCATAATTCTACAGCGCTTTAATTTTTCTTCGGCCAGTGACTCATCTTCTCCTTAAACTCTAATTACAAATTTACTCAATTTAATCGGAACCTCCATTAAAAAGAAATCTAGTATCCAAAATTCTTCCAATAGTTCTTTCAATTTTTTAATATTTTCTGCAGCTTCTTTTTTCCAATCAGAAATTTCTTCAGGCTAAAAAAAGTATTTTTTTTTTATAAATTCAAACAAAGACTCCAACTTACAACTTCATTTATGACATTAATTAATATCTTGCTTACGATTATTAGTGCTCCCAGGGATAAATCTCGAGGAGGCTCAGTGCGGTTATACTAAGTCATTATACATAAATATTAAATCAATTATTTCAAAATATACAATAAAAAATAATACCAGTAAATATTGTGTACTTACAATAACATACCGGACTTATTTGATCCTTGGAAATATTTCGCCCTCTCAAATTTGATTTTGATGCCGGCTTCTATCAAAGCTTTAAGAGCTTTAAATTGTGCTGATACTTTATTAAATGAGGAAAAGAAAAAAGCTTATCAAATAAAAATCGTAGCTCGCAGTGATTCATCACTAAGGCTTACTCTATCTGGGCGTTTTCCGTGCAGAGCTTAGGCCGTCAATACGACAAACTTTATTGGGGTGCACGATAATAAGTACTTACTTTGGAAGGCCTAGTGTTTCTTTCGCACTTGTGGCTAGTTTTTCAGCGGGTGAGGAAGTGTTGCCAACATTAAGTTATGCTTAAGTATAAGTATTGTTGTTTGGAGTTAAAATTCTAAAAATGATAAGGGGTTTCAATATATAAACATGTAAACAATTACGTAATTATTTCATAATTTCAAGATCTAAACATTTCAAATGTAGATCCACAGATCGGATCTTTGGATCCGACGAGTATGGATCCGGATCGGATCTGCGAAACAATACCTATCATATAACAAACGAGCCTATACGTGCCACCTAATGCACGTGCCAAAACCGTAAAACGTAATATACGTGCATTCTGTCACGTTTTGGTTCGTGTTCATGCCTTTACGCGCCAAATGACACGTGCCTATCCAGACAACTCCGTGCCAACACGTACCAACACCAGGACCACTTTTCTCATAGGGTATACTTAAAAAATTTTCTTAACAAAGTTCGTCTGACCCATCCCAATGCCAGAAAAAGTTCACGAAATGATCAGGGCAACAAGGTGGACACACCATGTCGTGGTAGCCATGAAATATTAAAGTAGAAAAAAATTTTTTTATATGTAAATTTGTTTTTTTTTTATGTTGTGTTTAAAACCTGCAAAAATAATGCAATACTTAATTTTAAATAAAGCTCATGTTCGTGAAAAATTGTCTCAAAAATATTTTCTAAGATTATTACTGTATAAATGAACACTATATATTTATGAATAAAATAAAAAAAGGATGTCTAGAATTACATGAAATAATGCGATTTAACCAATGTTTTTTGCCTTTTTTTTTTGCTGTGATCACCAGTGTAATATTTTGCAAACTTTTCTGTTAGAACCCGAGATTAGTTCTATAAACAATTATTAAGCATTATAAGAGTGTGCAATAGAAATTGCTAGAACTTTTTCGATATAAAGTAGGTACAAAATACTCTTTTATAGTGAAGTGATCAGTTCCATTAATAAAATTCTTTAAAATTTACTATACCCGAGATTTATTAGTAAACTTATTATAACAAGATAATGTTATATACTATAACGTATGATCACTATAACTAAGTAATTTATATTATATAAATTATATAAATAACTATAATTTAAAATATTTATTAAGCTCAAAACTTTCAACATAAATAAATGATAATATCTTAGTATATCTCAAAGCGATTTGGACAGCACTAGTATATAATATAAAGCACAGTAATTACATTAGAGTTTTTTTTTACATTTTATAAAATAGCTAAGAAAAATAATACTTTTTTAAATCTTATTTCACGTGAGCAAAACATGCATACTATGTTTATAAAAACTATAAATCTCAGCCAATAAAAATAAAATTATACATACAGCAATTTTTTCGTACGTACGTATATCAATTTCATGTACACCAATTCTGCTCCAGACGATAAAATTTTTATTATTTTTTTTTAATGAATATTAAACTCGACGACCACCTCGAGAAGGTTTTATCAAATTTCATTAGATGGTTGTCTTATTTAAAATAGCATCATTCAAAACATTAAATAGAGATGTGACTAATTTTTTTAAAAGGAAATTTAAACGAAGATAATCCAATAAATTTTAATAAATTCTTGTTTTGTTTCACACATTCATAAATTAAAATAAAAAAATTTCATTGAATTTCGTTGAATAGTTGAGGTACCTTTGAAATCGGTTTAATAAAGTATGGAATATTATTGGGATCAAGTGAACATGATGTAACGAGAAATCAAAACAATATATTAGGAGGTTTTTCAAAGTTAAAGTCAGAGAATAATATTATATTTTTCCGATTTATAATAAAACTTAGTAAAAATGCTATTGAAAAAATCCTATTTATTTTCGAAATGCGTCACTTATTTATGAAACTCCACATTGGCAAAAAAATCGATTACACTCAGTAGTCAATTAATCGAAATGGAGCTAACTAATTACAAGAACAAAGCATAAAACCATATAAAAACAACCAATTGATTATCAGTTAATCGACTAATTGACCAATCTGATTAAATCGATTTCGATTCAGAACACAAAGAATTGCTCTCTAACTAAATCGTAAGTAATATATGCACGTGACTTACGTGTGCCTCGACCCGTGCCAAAACCCGTGAAATTTGGCTTAGTAAAAGTGCAGCAAAACCCGGTCCATTTATGGTCCAAAATGTCTGGGCAGACGGTCCAATTCGGACCATTTAGCCGTGCCAGCACGGAATTCACACGTGCAAACCCGGTTCTCTGGCCATTCCACAAATCACCGTGCTTTTCCGTAGAAACACGTGCATATCCGGATGGATTTTTTTATAGGGATATTAAAAAATTTAAAAGTAATAAAAGCTTAAAGTTTTTATTTTGAATTTTTTGTTATAAAATTTTTTATTTAAATCTTCAAAATTTTATATGTTACTGTCTATAAAATTTTTTTTACTTCTAATAAAAGGTTTAATTTTTACAAGTAAGTCACTAAAGATGCAATAATGAAAGTTGTTATCCTTTATATAGGCTATAATATTGAATTAAGGACTATAAATCTAAACCCAATATTTATGAAATTCACCAAGAATTAGTAAATAATTTTTTTTGCTAAATTTTTTTTCTATTTTTATCTTATAAGCAACTTAAGCCTTTTTTTTTATAATATAAAATTTACAATTAAACACACTTATGGTGTTTTTACCACTATAGGTAAATTAGATTTGTAAATCTGTGTAACAAACCAAAAAAATAAATTTTTACAAAACAAAAAATAAATTTAATTACTTTAGGGTTAGGGTAAGGCCTGGGATTTTATTGGAGCATTAGTATATTAGAGCCCCAAAGGTGATTTCATAAGCAAAATTTTGAGATATGAATGTTTTTTTAAAAAAATAAACAAAAAAATGAAATTTTTTGTTACACCTGATCTTAAATTTTGATTGGCTATTCTAATAGTTTTGTATAACATGGTGTAAAACACTATAGGTGCATTTTAGTAAAACTCTAAAATTTAATATAATTATTATTTTCAAATATTATTAAAGAAAAATTTTATCTAAATATATTAATTTATTATTAAAATAGACCAGTGGTATTTTTTATAGTATAATCCGATACAAATTTGCACTGAATTTATACAGTTTAAGGGATACTCTTTATATGCATGTATAATACTTATTAATAGTCACGATTCTTTTTATTTTATTTGTATTATTTATTATTTATCTTGTACTAATTAATAACAATTTGGTTAATAAAAGTATCTACATAATATATCTAATTAAATATTAATAATAAAACATATTATTTTTTCAATTTAACCAGACAAGTATTTGATAAAACTCATACACCAAAATTCCAGATCTGAATGCTTCAGTGTGCATCAGAATCATGGTCAACTGGATCGGAATTGATCAATTTTGCTCCAAGATCATAAAAAAGTTTATTAATGAAATTATATCTCATTCATTAAGTAAAAAATGCCTAACTAATAATTTTGCTATAGAATCTGCTACCAACTAGGGATAAACACTAACCTAGAGCTGACATATCCAACTTGGAATTTTAGTAACCCTCCTGTAAAATTCATTTGATAGTGACTATTGGTATTCAAGTGCAAAAGTTATCGTTATAAATTAAAATTTATAATTTAAATGCATTATTTTGCTTAATAGCTTTAAAAATTTTTTTACTTTGAACTTATTTTCTATTAGCCAATCAGATTTTGTAATATCATACAAAAATTAGCTAATCTGAATGAAGTCCTTGCTAAACAGTGCATAAGGACAAGGATTTTTATAGGGCTATCCCAAATTTCTGGGTCAGGTGCATTAGCTCTAGGTCGTCGTTTAATTCTAGTTCTATAGAAAATTATCAGCTGGGCATTTTTTACTTAATAAGTATCTATAAGCTCTCTGTACTAAATTTAGTACAGTTTAAAAGTTATTTTACAATAATAAAAACAATATTTACTTAAAATTTGCTAAAATATACTTTAATACTAATATTTTTTTATTCAAATTTTAGTATAAATTATATATAAAAATTTTGTATAAATTGACTTTAACCAAAACTTAAATTTCATCAAATTTGCTATACTAAAGTTAGTACAGTAAAAAAAATTAAAAATATAAATTTATAATATAATAATAAAAATAATAAAAATATAAATTATTTTTAATCTATATTTGATTTTAAAGTATAAAAAAAATTATTAAAATAAAATTACTAGATTCTTATAAGGTGATACAAATCCAAAAATAGTTAAATTTACTTATAAAATTTATAGTAAATTAATAGTAAACTAATAGTAAATTAATAGTAAATTAATAGTAAATTCAATTTAAAAAAGTAAAAATAAATTAATATAAAAAATTTATTAAGCCAATATAGATTAAATTTTAACCAGTTATAAAGTTAGCTTTTCTGACTATAGTAAAAATAAATTTATTAAAATTAACTAAAAATTTTATTAATTTTTTTTTACTTTAGGCAGCCTTGCCAACACATTATTTTATTAAGAGAATTGAATAGATAAACTATACAAATAGTTACTTAATTAGAAAGTTTGACATCATCCAATATTTCACTCGTTTCAGTAAATTTTCAGATGTGACCTGCTGTACTGTTCCAAACTTAGTTTGAATCAGAATGCCTTATCATGACTGCCTACTTTTAAAGCTCCTTCTCTTAGCTTCCTAAATAGAGGTATTCTACTAGAAAAAAACATACAATGAAATAAAGAGAAAAAATAAAGGGGAGAATAACCTGCATTACCTAAATGAAAGCCAAATAAAATCAAATAAAACAAATAGAAAGAAAAAGACAAAGGCAAAAAGTGATAGTACGTGATAGCATAGTACCACTAAGCAACACAAAAAAAAGACAAAAATCGAACAAAAAAACAAAATTTACAACTAATAATAAAAATTATATAATACTGCACAAGGAAATGCCTCGCCAAAGTATATGAAAAAAAACTAAAGGAACCTCTAGAATTTAATTTCACAGATCTGCCTACTCCAATGCACCATGTCTCACTATGCATCCATTCTTGTTTATCTACCTGCATGCCTTCTTCCCAATTAGGATAGAACAACAATGCTGATCTTTTGGATAGGTATGCCGAATTTTTCACTTTTTGTCCCAAATTCTAGAAAAAAACTTCAAGTGAGAATATTGTAGCAGGTATATGGTCAAATATGTTCTTGTAACAAAAAAATCTTAGAGAAAGTGTTAAAAAACTCATTTTTTAGTTCACTACCTAGCCAAAATATATAACACCATTGTCAACGAAAAAAGACTTTCACCAGAATTTCTTGTACTAAGGGCGCCCACTGCCAGTTATCTTGCACAACTGATACTTTTGACTTGTGTGCCAAATATATAAAGGAGTTCCTAAAAATAGAGAGAAAAGTTTGACTTTTATAAATAGTTGCTTTGTCTTTTACTAAAAAATTTTGGTTTTCTTCTGTTCAGAAATTTGTACAAGTGATCGTTGGAAAGAGTTTTTACTAAAATTTTATTAAAATTTATAGATTTTAGTTTTTATAATTATATATATATTTTTAAATTTATATATATATATAAACTAAATATAAAAATATCTGTATTTCAGTGAGTTTTTAGTCAAATTTAATGATTTTATTATTATAAAAATCAGAAAAACTAACTTTACAAATTTTAAAAAAATTTTATAGCTATTATCATAATAAAATATTTTGATAATTATAAAGAAGGTTGTTAAATATTGAGGTTGTAATATCACAAATTAATATGATTGGCCAATTAGATCACAGGATCTTGTATAACAAAATGAATGAAAAATTAGGAAAATTTACAAAAAAATCAAAAATTTTAAATAACATGAAATTTCATTAAGTAAACTAGTCTTGGGCTTCTAATTAAAAGTTTTAGCGCTTAATTTTGCATATATACATGCACCCTCTAACCTAATATTAACTAGTTCAGACCCTAACCCTAACTAATAATCATTTTAATTTTTTTTAAATATTAACTTGCGATATCGCAACCTGCTAAATTTATCAAAATCCATTATAAATTAGTTTAAAACTTTAAAAATTAATTAAATTTTTTAATAAAAATTTTTAGTTTAAAAATTTAATTTAATTATAAATTATTATAAAATATTAAAATTATTTTACAAAAAAAAATTAATTTATATTAAATATTTTATAGTAAAAATACCTTTATTAAAATTTGATATTAAGAATTTTAAATTTTATTATAAGTAAATTTTGTATTAGAATTTAATAATTTTTTATTTTTAGATTTATTACTAAGTTAATAAATTTTTTCTAAAATTACAAGTAGGTTAAATAGATATATATTTATCTATTATAAAAATTTGATATAAAATTACAAGTAGGTTAAATAGATATATATTTATCTATTATAAAAATTTGATATAAAATTACAAGTAGGTTAAATAGATATATATTTATCTATTATAAAAATTTGATATAAAATTACAAGTAGGTTAAATAGATATATATTTATCTATTATAAAAATTTGATACTGTTTAAGATTAATAATAAATTTTTTTTAAATTTCGGTTTTTTAACTGTACTAAATTAAGCTTTTTGTACTAAATTTAGTACAGCTTATGGATACCATTAATGAATGGATATGATTTATTAGTAAAAATTTTTTATGATCTTGGCAATCGATCAATTCTGATTCAGCCGACCATGATTCCTATGGACTCCGACGTATACCGACACGGAATTTTGGGACCCCCTGTATGAGTTTAGGGACTAGGGTGTCCAGGATTATGATGCGGCATAATATGCACTTTCATGCAGCATGTGATTGATTAAATGAATAAACCGGGTTTGACAAGTGATTGCAATCACCTGACTTGTCATGTTTTTATTCAAAATTGGCTAACTTCGCATCATAATCCTGGACACCCTAATAGGGACAGTGAAATCATCTACAGACTATTCACGTGGGTTTGACTTAAGCACGTTGCTCATGCAATATAAATTAGTCTATGAAAATCCTATCCAAATCCGTATAAAGGTTGGCGTATTTTTAAAGGTCAATTTTTACATAACTGATCTACAAATAAAATCTACATAAATTAACCAATCAAATCGCATAATTTTTTTAGAAAAAAACCCAAAATACAAGAACGAAAGTCTAGACCTAATTCCAAATAAGGGAGCTCACTAAAGCGATGCGGATCAAGAAAAATGCGCAAAATACAAAAAACAGTAGTCAAATCCCATCTTGGCATTAACAAAAATTTCCGGGGAGATGATTTTACTTACGTGACCCTTATAACCATTAACCCAAGGCGATTCTAACCCTAATGTTAGGACAAAACAACATGTCACATGATCTGCCCGCTTTAAGGATCTCCAAATAAGGAATTTTGAAAATTATAACGAACATGAGCTAATTATTGCATTTAAAACGTGAATATTAAAAAATGTGGAATTTTTAATGGACCTTAATAGTAAAGAGGGCGTCTTAAATTTGTTGAATGAGTTTCAAAAACCTCAAGATATGATGTGACTAACTCGAACTTTTCTGGTACGTACTACGTAATATACCAGATTAAGTCTATTATAGGCGGCCCCTTACATTTAGCACATGAGGTTGACCAATCAATTGTGTGTCAAAGTATCATTATGACTGTCATATATTATTGATTGGTCCAAATAAAAGGGACAACTATAATCAGTGTTGTGCATTTTTGCTGTCCCAGCCGTTTTTTGCCATGTCCCAACGTCCCAACGTCCCAGTGTCCCAAGTGTCCCAACTATGTCCCAAGTTTTAATAATTAATAAATTAATGTAAAAAAATATATAATTATATATTTTTTTAGGTGAACACATTTCTAAAAAAAAATTAAATTAGATTACCTTAATAAAATTTTAAGTAATTTCAATTTATAAAATTGTCCCAAAATGTCCCAAAATGTCCCAAGTCATGTCCCAACTGTCCCATGTACAACACTGCCTATAATAGACTTAATCTAGTATACCATTGTATCCATAATAATGTAATAAAAAAAATTAGTCGAACGCAATATTAACGTTAGGACTTAAAAAAAAGACTATCAGAGGTCGATTCCGGAATATCTCATGATCATAATGATCATATGAAGTAAAACCTAGTACTCATTTCGGATTGCATTTCTTTCTTGGGATACACTTGGGACATGGACTAGGAAAACCCGTCTCTGAGATTTTTGATTCAAATTAAAGTACTAGATTATATCTATATGTTTTTTGCTTTTTACTCTACGTTGATATAATAATTTATCGAGATATTTTAATTTGAATATAACCCAATTTTTTTTAACGTACGTGTTCTAAAAATAGATTGACAGCCAATGATTGACGACCCAATTAGACTCAATTAGATTAGATTGGTCAATTACTGAGTGTTTATAATCATGTGACGTTGTATATTCAGTGATTGATATCTAAAAATAAAGGATAAATTTAGGCTTCACAGATAATAATCTCCATTTTCTCAAAATGGAAAACCCACTTCAGAGACGGGTTTTCCTAGTCAAGGCCCCCTTATGTACTGCAAATCCGGACACTCACGTACAGGTCGGATCCAAGATCTTTGTTTAAGCAAACAAAGAAAAATTACATATAGGACTATAGTTTTATACAAAATGTAAATAAAAAACGTCTGTAATATCGAATTATCTAAATTTTGATCAGAGGTCAGGATTTGCGGACATAAGATGCCCTCCTTCTTTGGCCTGGCTTACATAATTTGTTTGTGTCATGTAACCGTTAATAATGAATATGCAAAGTCTGTTTAACAAATTCTAACGTAAATAAATTATATAATATGCATATTATATATAAAAGCGGTTTTATTTTTGTAGCTTTCAATTCATAAAGTAATTCCCATGTCGACTAACGACGGTATTAATAAGCAGGATGAAATAAAAGTAATAGATTTGCTAAATAGTCGTGACTGGTCTTCAACTTGTCTCGGCTCTCAAGATTCGTGGGAACCTTCATTTAAAAACACTCTGGTACTTTTTAACATTAACATAAAAGCTACCGTAAACTGCTGACTCGTATACCCCTTCTATGATTTGTACCAGGGGATATTCTTTGTATAAAAATTCCATTGTTGCTTACTTCCCGAAGCACACCTTCCTGAAATGCTATTTTTCTGACTATATAATTCCGATATCCCTTTCGAAAAGACCAAACTAACAGTTTATTTCACTTATAGTTTATTTCAACGACAGTCATTTCATCGAAAAGTAATTTCCGGTTG
Source organism: Gigaspora rosea (assembly GCA_003550325.1). Taxonomy (NCBI): domain Eukaryota; kingdom Fungi; phylum Glomeromycota; class Glomeromycetes; order Diversisporales; family Gigasporaceae; genus Gigaspora; species Gigaspora rosea. Next base: position 33,674 of record QKWP01001867.1, on the reverse strand, counting down.
TTGTCGTTAGGGTCAATTTAGTATTAGAGTTGAGGTTAGTGCAATTCTTATGATGTAATAAACTTCTCGGTGAATTGACTGTCAGTGAAATGACAATGATCCAATTATGTCTTGTTAGTAAAATGGATTGTCAGTATTACGATTTCGGTGAAATGGTATTTCAGAAAAAATGGACTTTGAGAAGTTAACCCGGAACCTAAAAATTTGATTTATATCCGGATACTATCCTTGAAGAATAGCATATTTAGATTTTGGAGAATATCTTGCTAGTGTAAAGCATTGAAGACTGGCGAGGTTGGCAAGAAATGTGCAGCGGGCATATCTCTTGTTTTTGTAAATACCCATATTCATAGTCAGCAGTTTATGTAACAGTATTTACTGTAATTTACCATAAATTTATTCCATAAATTATTAGAATATCTGTTTTCATTCAGAATTTCCTACCACTATTTTTTGTGGTCCCGATCTTATTTATATTTATAATCAAGGTACATAGTGTTAAAATTACTCTTTTTTCAATATTATTATAGCTAATTGCGCCTATTTATATAGCGAATGCACGACGTCTAAAATCGAAACATCCAAAAGGTTAGTCATGGCTATATAAGTACGAATATATTTTTGCTTTTATAAAAGAAAGCTAAAGGTAATTTAGTATTTGGAAGACCGTTTTCCGAAACTCACCCTGAATATTTTGACCATGAAAAGTCAAGATATGAACTGTAAGTACACAAATCACTCACTTAATTATTGCCAAATATGCAAGTATCTTAATTTGCTATTATAATTAAACCCAAGAATCAAATCGACCAGAAAAGGAATATTTGAGAAAGATCTCCGTTTTATACAGCATAATGCTGATTACTTAGAAGAAGTGTATATGAATAGAACAATGACCCCAATTTTTAAAGAAGATGGAACATTTTGGGGTGTTGTGAATATGCTTTATTTTACGACTCATAAAGTTTTAGCAGAAAGAAGAATAAAGACTCTTAGTGATTTGGCAAATCATATTAATGGTTAGTGGATGTCATAATTTGCTAATAAATCAATAACTGATAAAATATTAATATGCATCAATTGAATAATCCCTTAAAGATGCAGATTCTTTAGAAAGTGCTTGCCACATTATAATGAAATCATTTCGTGAAAATGATAAAGACATTCCTTTTGCTTTGATTTATCTTATCGATAGCGACAAATTAATATCAGGTTTTCAACCTCGCGTTGCTCATCTAATATCCACTACTTTTAACTATAAGGATTTATACAATAAGAACTGGGATATACCTGATAATTTACTAGATACTCCTAAAACAATTAATTTAATAGAAAATCCAGATGAAAGTTATGATTTATATATAGAAGTAAACCGAACAACAGCAAACCATTTATTTTTAAAATGTAAATCTTGGCCAATCCATTTAGTAGTGAAAGAGGATAAAGATATAAAAGTCCTTTTGAAAGATGGTTCTCAAGCAATGCTATTTCCAATTAAGACCTCGTATGGTAGTGAATCAATTTTATCCTCTGTATTAATTTGTGGTATTAATCCAAATCGTGAACTTGACAATGATTATATAAACTTTTTACGAGTAAGTTGCTTACTTTATTTTTGTAATTGTAATTTTGGACATATTCTTATAAATATTTATGCATGTAGTCGGTTGTGACTTACGTTAGCACAACAATAACAAATGGCAAAATAAGGGAAGAAGAAAGAAAACAAGTAGAAATGCTGGCCAATTTGAATCATCATAAGCTCATGTTTTTCCCAAATATTAGTCGTGAATTGCTGAGTAATAATCAATTATTGTAATATACATATTATAAATCTTTAAAGATCACTAATGTTCACTCAACATTTATAGCTCCATTAACATTAATACTTTCACCACTTGATGAGGCTATTAATTTATGCATGAAAGAAACAATTATGCACTCACACCTACAAATTGTTCAGCGAAACACTCATAGACTGCTCAAACTAGTCAATAATTTGCTTCAAGTAAGTTATATATTACGATCTTTAATGAAAGATCTAAATAACAATTGTATTAAACTTCAAAATTGCATTTATACCCTTTTTTTTACAGTTTTCAAATATTGAATGTGGTCAGCTAGAGGCACATTATTGTGAAACTGATATGGCCCAATTTACTCAAGAATTAGCATCTGATTTTAATAGTATGGCCGAAAAACTAGGATTAGATTATATTATTGACATTCCAGACTCTGAAAAATTTAAACAAGCCTTAGAAAATGATGTTTACTTGGATCATGAAATGTTTGAGACAATTGTTTATAATCTTTGTACGTATTTATACTTTCAATACTTTTGTATGAAGGAGTAGAAATCAATTATTTTAATATATTGGCATTTTAAACATTTTAAAGGTTCAAATGCATTTAAGAATACATGGAGTGGACAAATCAAAGTTCGCTTATATATAGAAAATAAAAATGAAAAAAATACAATAATTCTTGAAGTATCAGATACAGGTTGATAATATTTTATTATATTTACCAATACCCTTAGTCTTTTTATTATACATTACATTTATTCTTCATCAATTATATTAGGAGTCGGAATTCCAGAAGATGATCTCATAAACATATTTCAGCGTTTTTACCGCACAAAATCTCAACAATCACGTAGTTATGAAGGCACTGGAATCGGTCTTGCTCTAGTAAAAGAGCTTATTACATATCATGGTGGAGAGATTTCTGTAATTTCAAAAGTTGGCCAAGGAACTACATTCAAATGTCAGTTTCTAGCAGGATTTAAACACTTACCAAAGAATCAAGTTTACTTTAATAAGAAAAACAATGAATTGAACCAAGAACGCCATTTATATACAAAAAAACAATTATATTTAGAGGAAGGCTTGCAATGGATTCAAAGAAATAAGTCCATAAATAAAAATTTTATGTTAAATCCTGGATCAATAGATGATAGTGATAATGTAGAAAATAGTAAAATATCATCAAATATGATTAAAAAGCATAAAATTTTACTTGTTGAAGATAATTTTGACATGAGGTAATGAGATTGTTTAACAAATTAAATTTATAAACTACAATTTAAATATAATTTTAATTGTTATATTTATTGTTATAGAAATCATTTAGAAGAATTATTAAGAAAAGAATTTGAAGTTTATAGTGTTTATAATGGATATGACGCTATTATATTTTTAACAAAATCAAATGAATTACCAGACTTAATACTTAGTGGTAGGTAAATTATTTTATACTTAAATTGTATAATAGCAAATTGTTTAACTTTATTTGAATGATAGATGTCATGATGCCAAATATAAATGGATATGCACTATTAAATATGTTAAGATTTAATACAATCACACGATTAATTCCATTCATCTTATTAACTGCAAGAGCTGATGAAAATTTAGGTACTATTTTTTGTCAAAAATTATTATTATTACTGTATTATTATTGTTATTGTTATTGTTATTATTATGTTAGATATTTTAAAATCAATTTAACATCCTTATTTTAGGGTTAGATTATGGTGCAGATGACTATTTAGTGAAGCCATTTAATTCTCGAGAATTAATTGCACGTATACATACTAATATTAAACTTTCACAACTTCGCAATCAATTAATATTTCAACAATGTAAACAAGAAGAAATAAAACAATTATTGACTTCGATTTCAAGTAATATTCTTTCTGGACAAGATTTAGACGAAATACTTTCAGAAGCTATTAAGGATGTTTATCAAATATTACCATGTGATAGAGTATTTGCTATCTCGTATGAACCTTCAGAATTTAAAAACTATACTATTATTGCATTATCGGAAGATTCAGAGGCGATAAGGTAGTATTTTGTTATAATAAGTTGTAAAATCAATTTAATCTATTGGATCTCTAATCTAATAATATTTAAAACTTTTACAAAAAGTGATACTAAACTTGGACAGTTAGAAGCAACTGTCAATCAACTAGAATCTTCTGATTATGAAGATAAAGAATTTAAAATAGAAGTTTTACCCAATACATATTGTGTTGATATTTGCAAACAAGTTTCTATGCTATCTGTGATGATAAAAATACATGATAAACCTTGGGCAGGAATAAAAGCACATAGATCACCAAATACTAGTTGGTCTGATTCCGAAATTAAGCTATTTCGACAAATATCAATTCAAATAAATTTAGTTTTTGACTATATAGCATTATTAGAAGAGAAGCTATTAAATGAATCACGACTAAAATTTATTAAAACTAATGCTAAGATTAAAAATATGATATTATCCAACATGTCTCATGGTAAAGATATATTTATTGTTATGATATTGTATAATATCCAAATTTGTTCTTAATTTTATTATATAATAATTATTAATTTTACCCAGAATTACGAACACCATTAGGAACTATTATGAGCATTTGTTCTTCCTTTGAAAATGAAGTATTAACTGTTCAGCAAAAAGAATTGAACAAAATTTTATTACATGCTTCTGAAGTAGTATTATCAACAATTAATGATATTCCTAATATAGTAAATATAGAGGAATATCAAAGTGCTTCAGTAAATAGAGTTTTTGATTTATTAGATTTATTTGAAAATGCAATTGAAATATTTGGAGAAAAAGCTGGAAATAAGGAAATTGAATTAGCCTTAAATTATAATTCTGATACTTTACCAAAATATGTAAAGAGTGATCCTGAAAGGTAATATTATATTTATTTTTATAAAATGTATAAAGAACATTTTCTTAATTTTATTTTTTTTATCACAGACTAAGATTAGTATTAATGAATTTATTATCAAACTCGTATGTCTTGTTTTTCTTATGATTAAGATAATATATCATATTATTATATATATTAATTCTTAAATTACTTTTTATTAAGAATCAAATTTACTAAAAAAGGTGAAGTAATAATGAAAGTCTTATTGAAATCATCAAGTAATGAAAGTGTTAAAGATAAAAATTTTATAAAATTATTAATTATACTAAGTGATACTGGAATTGGGTAAGTTAATAATCAAATATGAATTGTATTAACATATATTACACATATATTAATTATTTATCATATGCACTTATAATAGTATAAATTCTGAATTTATAAATAATTGGAAAAGCAATCTAAAAGTTGATGAATTGAAGATTCTGCAACAAGATGGCACAGGATTTGGATTATTAGCATGTAAACAACTAGTAGAAATTAATGGTGGTGAAATGAAAATAGAAAGTCAATTAGGAAAAGGAAGTAAATTTTGGTTTACATGGAATGTCGAGATAGTACAAGCATCATATGCACAAAAAACTTCAAAACATTTTATTAATTCATCAAAGATACTGTTTGATAGATTAACTAATCATAGTTTGAAACGCATATTATTGATCCATCCATTTAAAAATATAAGGGATGCAATAACAAGTTGTTTTAAAGATTGCTTCAATATAGATTTATTTGACAAATATAATGAAGGAATTGAAATTGCAAAATACAATAAAGAATTATATAATCGAGCACCTTACTCTATGGCTTTTATTAATATTGATGAAAACAATACTGATGAGGTTGTAAAGATTACATTAAAATTAAGGGAAATACATGATAATGATTTATTAATCATTTTTATAGCATTTTCAAACTCTAATGGAAGGGCTTTAGTAAAGAAGTTAATTAAAAAAATTGGAGGAAAAATTACTAGTATATTCAAACCTATTACGCTTAAAAAACTATTAAGTCATTATTTTCAAAATAATATTGAAGAAATTATTATAAACGAAGAAACTTTAAACATCTTCAAACAATAAGCTATTATTAAACCATTGTTTATGCCAATATTTTAAGTATTATTTATATAGATTGCTTAATATCTTGCTAAGAAATAAAAAGTTCCAAAATTTCTTTTTATTTTCACTTTTCTAACATGCATCTGATAATTGTTTGTATAGCTTAATAATAGTGGAAATTATATATTTTTTCAAAGTCATTTGGCATGTGAGAGTAAAGAACATTTTATAATTTTGCTATGCAAAAACAGCAAAACATGTTCACAAAACTACATAAATTTTTGTTCACAATTGCATTTCATTCACATTAATTTCATTCATCATGTGAAAATGAAAAAACATATAATAATTTCTAGCGATAAAACAGCAGAATGAGTTCACAAAACAAGAACTTAAATACTTATATACCATTATATACGACTCATTTCATTGTATTAATTTGGTTAGTGGTATAAAAAACATTAATAATTTCTAGAACTAAATATGGAAACAAAGTTCACAAAACAAGAATATAAATTCTTATTTATCATAACATATAAATCATTTTATCATATTAATTTGGCCGGTAAAACAAACAAATATTTGTATTCTATCTAAAGTTTAAAAATGCAGATTCGAAATAAATATATTTTATAAACATTATCCTTATGGAAAATATGCACATTATAATGAAGTTAATATAGTGTCTATCATGCGATCCAGACATAGCAACAAGGTGGACAACTAGAAATAGGTTATTGACATGTAAGAAAAAGTTCTATCTTAGAGATTCCATTTGATAAATTACTGATGTTAAAGAAATTGGTAAAGGAGGATTTGGTTCTGCATATTTAGCAATCTGGTTGGATGACATTCAAAACTTATAGAAATTATAAGAGCATGTATAGCATCTAGAATCGTGACATTCAAGACTTTTTCTAATTCTTTAAAAGAGACAAGTTAAAATAATGAACTAATTCATTTAATTAATTATAAAATTTGATATTTATGTAAAAATGGAAGGTTAGTAAGCTTAAGATGTGTGGATTAACTCAAAACTGTACAAATAAATATTTGATAATATTTCAATAAGCAGATAATGAAAATCTTACATGTTTTTAGAAAAAAAGTTTCAAATCTTACTTGTAAGGTTTATAACAGTAATACATGATACTATAACTGTTATATTTATTATATTCATTATATTTAGTATTAGCATATATCAAATATATCGATTATATAGATTTTTTTATTTCTTATTGTACTTATTTATATTAGACAAACATGTATAAATACTCAAGGTTTTTCTCTTGCTAAAAAGCAGAAAGAAAAATCTCTAGTTTATTGAATAAAAGAATAAGTAAAGTAGTATGTATGTCTTCACTGAATACAACTGATACAATATAGATTGAAAAATGCAATCAAGTTAATTTAAAGTCCCGGAAATTTTTTCTCTTTCATCATAAAATCACAGTGTCACATCTAGAGCTCTTACCCGGGTCGGAAATTAGTGGCCTGGGTTAATAATTGCGGGTCGGGGTATCAACCCGGGTCATGAAAATCGAAAAAATTTTAAGTTAATAATGTAAATTTATGTAACCCAACCTAACCCTACATACAAACATTAACTCTTTGATCTTGAACTTATTATTAGATAAATGATCTAGTGTTAGGTCAGTTTAGGTCAGGTAATTAATAAACGAAAAGACAATATTTATATATATGCGAGTTATTAAATCAAAACTTTTTGTGGATAAATTTTAATTCTTACAGTCAATGAATCTACACTAAAAAGGGAACAACTTATTGATTGCATTAAGTTTAGAAATCAAATCAATAATTCATTGTCTCGAAAAAACATTTATTTTATATGATAAGAAAATAAATAGTAAAAAAAATTTATATATCTGTGTATTACTTTATTATCGCTACATATTTAAATTAAGTTTTTATATGGGCTAATTTGTGAAACAGAAATTTCTCAATTGGTACGTACGTGCGTATGTACATATGTACGTACATATGTACTCTAAAAATTTTTGATAATGAGACAGGTATTCTAATTCTAAGGCATTTAGTTTGACAAATAAGCCATATTTTTAGCGAAGCTTATTTGAACTTATATTGTTGTCATATGATGCTTCTTAGCATGACTTAGACCAATAAAAAAAAAAAAAAAAGAAGAATTTAGATAGTTTGACAGAATTGCTAGTACAGTAGTAGGCGTCGTGTACGTACCATTAAAATGCAGTGCCCGGCAGTATTTAAAATTTGTGCTACACACAGACATACGTATTATTTTGTTAATGTCTTGCTATACAATATCCTGAAATTTTATTGGTTCCAGGCCAATTAATTTAGGTTTGGCGGCCAATTTTGTTTTGACCCGGGTTAGATAAAAATTTGACCTGTGACCCGTCGGGTCAACCTGACCCGGGTCATAGCTCTAGTCACATCTTTTTTATGTTCTCAAAAAAAGATTTTTTTTTAATGTTCTCTTTAATAATTTATGTCAAAAATTGTGTAGTGTAAATACTAAGATCAAAAAATTTTAAGGCCGCCAATACGGATGGATCTGCATGGTGTAGAAAATTTAAAAGCCTCAATCTCTCTGCATAGGAATAATGCATGAACTAGTACGGTAATAGCATATCAAAATAAATTTCTTAAATGATAGATTTCAATAAAGTGAATTCTTAATTTCTTTGCATAAAAATAATAAGTATTTAACAGCAATTATTCAATGCATAGTGAAATACGTAAGCCGCTATCGAGAATCACTTTAGTTTATCCAATGAATTACGATACAGTATATCGATAATAAATTATATACTGTACATTTAAGATCAGGTGTAACACAAATACATAAACTTTTTCTATCAAAAAATTGACTCATTACCGTTACGTGTTGTTGATGCATACTGTATATGTATACATCGCAGTAGGTGGGTCCGTAAAAGATATACCAAATCAAGTCTTTTCTAATAACCACGCCAATGAGATCTCCGGATTATGAAATTCACGTTTAAGTTTTAAAATACTGCACATGTATAAATATATTCGATTGTTTTGTCGAAATCTAATCGAAACATTTCTCATGCTCCTCATGCATCGCGATCAATATTTGTAACAGATGATCAAATGTAAGATTTTTTTCTTGCATTGCATAGCGTTCTATTTAAAGGTATTTTCGGATTTTTCATGTGAAACAATTAAAACCCTTGAAATTGTACGTATATTTTTGGATACTAATTCTATGCATCTAAATATAAAGAAAATATGATCAAGACTATATTGCGATCAGGTGTCCAACGATCAATAAACAGTAATATATTTAATCACGTAAATTTGTAAAATTTGTAATAATTTTTTATGATGATGAAATCTGCTATATGCTGGCTGTATTATGAACAGAAATCACCTGACCTGATCGTGAATTTTTCTATGCTACCTAGATATTATTGACCTATGAAATTTAATTTACACATGCTCGAATTGTTATTACATAATATCAAAGTATTTAAAACGATACAAAGAGATGTTCTTTAATCAAATAAATTATTAAAATAAATCTTTTTAAAGAATTAATTATTCTATATCAAGATTGGATAATGAATTCATTTAAAAAAAAAAAAACATCTGAGAAGCATTAAATAAAATTCGAATTTCATAAGTTTTTCTGTCTAAATGAAACATAAACCTTTATCCAGAAATTTATAAACATTACGGTAATTATATTCTTTTTATGATGTAAATATGACATTTATTATCATATCCAAATTTAGCGATATTTAACATTTTTTAAGTATAACTCTAATGTTCCCTTTAGCAAAAAATACTCAACAAATCAAACAAATACACAATAAGCATAAATAAATGTATAATATGATTGAATTAATCTTAATAGACAAAATTGTCAAGTCATCTTATCGTTATCATTGAGAAATATCATAGATTGTTCAAGATGTATTGATAATATTATATAACAAACTATATAAGTTATATAAGCAGCAGTATCAAGGTAAAATTCATTTTACGATATTATTTTCGTCCCATACATTCATATTCATATATTTTAAGAATTATATGTAAGAAAATATGACTACTACTACTGTACAAAACCTAGAACAATTGGAAGAAAGACGCATGTAACTGTGCCGGGTATTGGCGTGTCAGCAAGTAATGTTGATTTGAATCATTCTTTGAACATGACCTAACACACCATGTAAAATTAATGTGTTGGTGGATCATTTAATATCAAAAATCTTTAATTATTATCAGATAATGTAACCCTTTTAATATATATATATATATATATATATATTTTTTTTTTTTTAAAAAAAAAAAAAAAAAATTAATAGCGGGCACTACAACTCCTGGAGTTCGTCTACCTATCGAAGCGTTATTGTCTAGTTCTAAATATAAACTACAAAGAGATTTATTTTTACAATGTATTGCTGCAGTTCAAAATAGGGATGCTTTTTACCGCAATTTAATAGACTTAATCTAGTATACCATTGTATCCATAATAATGTAATAGAAAAAAAGTACTACAGTAATTAATCGAACGCAATATTACCGTTAGGACTTAAAAAAAAAAAAGACTACTGGAGGTCGATCTCATGAGCATGTCTGGTATTCACTTCTGATTGCTTAGAGTACACTTTTTTTATCAATTTCGAGATTTTTGATTCAAATTAAAGTGCTGGTTTATATCTATATGTATTTCGCTTTTTACTCTACGTTGATATAATAATTTGTCGAGATATTTCAATTTGAATATAAACTAATTTTTTAACGTTCGTGTTCTAAAAATCTATTGGCAGCCAACTAATTAGATTGGTCAATTAGCGTTTGTAATCACATGACATTGTTTATGAGGGATAAAATTTAGGTTTCATATACAATAATCGTCATTTTCTCAAAATTGTCTATGCCCACTTACTCCGTATAGGTCGGATCCAAATAATGAGAAAAATGCTACATATGCAAAAAGAGGTTTGATTCCGTTATTTTAGAGAATTGCATTTTTTTAGAAAAAATTTTTTGGCCCAATGCCTCTTTTTGTTGTGGGGATTCCTATATAGGATTACAATCAGTAAAAAAAAAAAAGCGTCTGTAATATCGAATTATCTAAATTTTGATCGGAGGTCAGGATTTGCGGAACATAAGTACCTTCTTTCTTGGCCTGGCTTACATAATTTGTTTGCGTGATGTAACCGTTAATAATTAATATGCAATGTCTGTTCAACGAATTTTAACGTTAAATAGACTATAATAAATCGTTTTTATTTTTGTAGTTTTCATTTCATAAAGCAATTCCTATGTCGACTAACGACTGTATTAATAAGCAGGATGAAATAAAAGTAATGGATTTGTTAAATAGTCGTGATTGGTCTTCAACTTGTCTCGGCTCTCAAGATTCGTGGGAACCTTCATTTAAAAACCTTTGGTACTTTATAACTTTAACTTAAAAGTTACCGTAAACTGCTGACTCGTATACCCCTCTATGATTTGTACCAGGGATATTCTGCGTATAAAATTCCATAGTTGCTTACTTTCTGAAGCGCATCTCTATTTTTCCGATTCTATAATTCCGATAACCCTTTTTTCCGACAAGCCAACAGTTTATTTCACCTATAGTTTATTTCAACAAGTCATTTCACCGAAAATTAATTTCCGGTTATTGTCGTTAGGGTCAGTTTAGTATTAGAGTTAAGGTTATTGCAATTCCTATGATGAAATAAACTTCTCGGTGAATTGATTGTCAGTGAAATGTCAATGATCCAAATATGTCTTGTTGGTAAAATGGATTGTCAGTATTACAATTTCGGTGAAATGGTAATTCAGAAAAAATGGACTTTAAGAAGTTAACCCAGAACCTAAAAATTTTGATTTATATCTGAATACTATCCATATTATATCCCGACTAATAGCATATTTACATTTTGGAGAATATCTTGCTAGTTTAAAACATTGAAGGCTTGCAAAGTGGTGAGAAATTTACAGTGGGTATATCTCTAGTCTTTGTAAATAACCGGATTCATGAGTCAGCAGTTTATGCCAACAATATTTGCTGTAATTTACCATAAATTTATTCCATAAATCATTAGAATCTCTGTTTTCATTCAGAATTTCCTACCATTATTTACTGTGATCCCGATCTTATATTTATAATCAAGGTACATAGTGTTGAATTTACTATTTTCTCAATATTATTTATACCTTAAATTGCTAATTGCACCTATTCATATAGCGAATGCGCGACGTCTAAAATCGAAACATCCAAATGGTTAGTCACGGCTATATAATTACGAATATATTTTGCTTTTATAAGGAAAACTAAAGATAATTTTAGTATTTGGAAGATCGTTTGCCGAAACTCACCCTGAGTATTTTGACTATATAAAGTCAATATATGAACTGTAAGTACGCAAATGTCTCATTGCCAAATGTGCAAGCAACTTATTTTGCTTTACATTATAATTAAACCTAAGAATCAAATCAGCCGGAAAAGGCTTGAGAAAGATCGCCGCTTTTTACAGCATATTGAATTCTTGGAAGAAGTTTATATTAGTGCTTCAAAGAGCCCAATTTTTAAAGAAGATGGAACAATTTGGGCTGTTTTGAGTGTGTGTGATTTTACGACTTATAAAGTTTTAGCAGAAAGAAGAATAAAGACTCTTAGTGATTTGGCAAATCATACTAACGGTTAGTGGATGTCGTAATTTGCTAATAAATCAATAACCTATTAATATGCTTTAATTGTAATATTCCTTAAAGATGCTAATTCTTTAGAAAGTGCTTGTCACATTATAATGAAATCATTTCGTGAAAACGATAAAGACATTCCTTTTGCATTGATTTATCTTATCGATGGCGATAAATTAAGGGCTGGTTTTCAACCTCGCGCTGCTCGTCTAATATCCACTACTTTCAACTATAAGGATTTATACAATAAAAATTGGGATATACCTGATAATTTATTAGAAACACCTAAAACAATTAATTTAATAGAAAATCCAGATGAAAATTATGATCTATTTATAGAAGTTAAACGACCAACAACAAACCATTTATTCTTAAAATGTAAATCTTGGCCAGTCCATTTTGTAGTAAAAGAGGAAAAAGATATAAAAATCCTTTTGAAAGATGGTTCTCAAGCAATGCTATTTCCAATTAAGGCTTCGTATAGTGGTGAACTAATTTTATCCTCTATATTAATTTGTGGTATTAATCCAAGTCGTGAACTTGACAATGATTATACAAATTTTTTACGAGTAAGTTGCTTAGTCTATTTTTGGATTTGCAATTTTAAATTATTCTTATAAATATTTATGTATGTAGTCAGTTGTGACTTATGTTAGCACAACAATAACAAATGGCAAACTAAGGGAAGAAGAAAGAAAACAAGTAGAAATGCTGGCCAATTTGAATCAACAAAAGCTCAAATTTTTTCATAATACTAGTCGTGAATTGCTAAGTAATGCTCAATTATCGCAAAATACATGTTACTATAAATCTTTAAATATTATTAATCTTCACTCAACATTTATAGCTCCATTAACATTAACACTTTCACCACTTGATGAGGCTATTAATTTATGCATGCAAGAAACAATTAAGCACTTACACTTACAAATTGTTCAGCGAAACACTCATAGACTGCTCAAACTAGTCAATAATTTGCTTCAATAAGTTTTATATTACGATCTTTAATGAAAAGTCTAAATCGCCATTGTATTAAACTTCAAAATTGCATTTATAAACTTTTTTTTTTTTACAGTTTTCAAATATTGAAAGTGGTCAGCTAGAGGCACATTATTGTGAAACTGACATAGCCCAATTTACTCAAGAATTAGCATCGATTTTAATAGTATGGCTGAAAATCTAGGATTAGATTATATTATTGACATTCCAGACTCTGAAAATTTTAAACAAGCCTTAGAAAATGAAGTTTACTTGGATCATATGTTTGAGACAATTATTTATAATCTTTGTACGTATTTATAATCTCAATACTTTTGCATGAAGGGCAGAAATTAATTATTTTAATATATTGGCATTTTAAACATTTTAAAGGTTCAAATGCATTTAAGAATACATGGAGTGGACAAATCAAAGCTTGCTTATATATAGAAAATAAAAATACAGTAATTCTTGAAGTATCAGATACTTGTTGATAATATTTTATTAAAATTACCATTACTCTTTTTATTATACATTACATTTATTTTTTATTAATTATATTAGGTGTTGGAATTCCAGAAGATGATCTCACAAACATATTTCAGCGTTTTTACCGCACAAAATCTCAAAAATCACGTAGTTATTAAGGCACTGGAATCGGTCTTGCTCTAGTAAAAGAGCTTATTACATATCATGGTGGAGAGATTTCTGTAATTTCAAAAGTTGGCCAAGGAACTACATTCAAATGTCAGTTTCTAGCAGGATTTAAACACTTACCAAAGAATCAAGTTTACTTTAATAAGAAAAACAATGAATTGAACCAAGAACGCCATTTATATACAAAAAAACAATTATATTTAGAGGAAGGCTTGCAATGGATTCAAAGAAATAAGTCCATAAATAAAAATTTTATGTTAAATCCTGGATCAATAGATGATAGTGATAATGTAGACAATAGTAAAATATCATCAAATATGACTAAAAAGCATAAAATTTTACTTGTTGAGGATAATTCTGACATGAGGTAATGAGATTATTTAACAAATTTAAATTTATAAACTGCCCGAACACAAATTAAATATAATTTTAATTGTTATATTTATTGTTATAGAAATCATTTAGAAGAATTATTAAGAAAAGAATTTGAAGTTTATAGCGTTTATAATGGATATGACGCTATTATGTTTTAACAAAATCAAATGAATTACCAGACTTAATACTTAGTGGTAGGTAAATTATTTTATACTTAAATTGTATAATAGCAAATTGTTTAACTTTATTTGAATGATAGATGTCATGATGCCAAATATAAATGGATATGCACTATTAAATATGTTAAGATTTAATACAACCACACGATTAATTCCATTCGTCTTATTAACTGCAAGAGCTGATGAAAATTTAGGTACTATTTTTTGTTAAAAATTATTATTATTATTAATATTATATTGCTATTGTTATTATTATTATGATTATTTTAGGTATTTAAAATTAATTTAACACTCTTATTTTAGAGTTAGATTATGGTGCAGATGACTATTTAGTGAAGCCATTTAATTCTCGAGAATTAATTGCACGTGTATACATACTAATATTAAACTTTCACAACTTCGCAATCAATTAATATTTCAACAATGTAAACAAGAAGAAATAAAACAGTTATTGACTTCAATTTCAAGCAATATTCTTTCTGGACTAGATTTAGAAGAAATACTTTCAGAAGTTATTAAGGATATTTATCAAATATTACCATGTGATAGAATATTTGCTATTTCGTATGAACCTTCAGAATTTAAAAACTATACTATTATTGCATTATCTGAAGATTCAAAGGCGATAAGGTAGTTATTTTGTTATAATGAGCTGCAAAATTAATCTAATTTATTGGATCTCTAACCTAATAATATTTAAAAATTTTACAAAAAGCGATATTAAACTTGGACAATTAGAAGCCATTGTCAATCAACTAGAGTCTTCTGATTATGAAAGTAAAGAATTTAAAATAGAAATTTTACCTAGCACATATTTTGCTAATATTTGCAAACAAGTTTCTATGCTATCTGTAATGATAAAAATACATGATAAACCTTGGGCAGGAATAAAAGCACATAGATCACCAAATACTAGTTGGTCTGACTCAGAAATTAAGCTATTTCAACAAATATCAATTCAAATAAATTTAGATGACATTATTAGAAGAGAAAATATTAAGTGAATCACGAATAAAATTTATTAGAGCTACTGATAATATTAAAAATATGATATTATCCAACATGTCTCATGGTAAAGATATATTTATTGTTATTAATATTGTATAATATTCCAATTTTTTCTTAATTTTTATTATATAATAATTATTAATTTTACCCAGAATTACGAACACCATTAGGAACTGTTATGAGCATTTGTTCTTCCTTTGAAAATGAAGTATTAACTGTCAGCAAAAAGAATTGAACAAAGTCTTATTACATGCTTCTGAAGTAGTATTATCAACAATTAATAATATTTCTAATATAGTGAATATAGAGGAGTATCAAAGTGCTTCAGTAAATAGAGTTTTTGATTTATTAGATTTATCTGAAAATGCAATTGAAATATTTGGAGAAAAAGCTGGAAATAAGCAAATTGAATTAGCCTTAAATTATAATTCTGACACTTTACCAAAATATGTAAAAAGTGTCCTGTAAGGTAATATTCTATTTATTTTTATAAAATGTATAAAGAACATTTTCTTAATTTTATTTTTTTATCATAGACTAAGATTAGTATTAATGAATTTATTGACAAGCTCATATGTCTTGTTTTCCTTATAATTAAGATAATATGTCATATTATTATATATAATAATTCGTAAATTACTTTTTATTAAGAATTAAATTTACTGAAAAAGGTGAAGTAATAATGAAAGTATTAAAATCATCAAGTGATGAAAGTGTTAAGGATAAAAATTTTATAAAATTATTAATTATACTAAGTGATACTGGTATTGGCTAAGTTAATAAATCAAATATGAATTGTAATAACATATAGTACACATATATTAATTATTATAATATGCACTTATAATAGTATAAATTCTGAATTTATAAATAATTAGAAAAACAATTTAAAAGTTGATAAATTGAAGATTCTGCAACAATATGGCACAGGATTTGGATTATTAACGTGTAAACAATTAGTAGAAATTAATGGTAGTGAAATAGAAATAGAAAGTCAATTAGGAAAAGGAAGTAAATTTTGGTTTACATGGAATGTTGAAATAGTACAAGCATCATATACACAAAAAACTTCAAATTATTATAATAATTCATCAAAGATACTGTTTGATAGATTAACTAATCACAGTTTAAAACGCATATTATTAATCCATCCATTTAAAAATATAAGAGATACAATAACAAGTTGTTTTAAAGATTGTTTCAATATAGATTTATTCGACAAATATAATGAAAGAATTGAAACTGCAAAATACTATAAAGAATTATATAATCGAGCACCTTACTGTATGATTTTTATTAATATTGATGAAAACAGTACAGATAAGGTTGTAAAGACTACATTAAAATTAAGGGAAATACATGATAATGATTTTATTAATCATTTTTATAGCATTTTCAAACTCTAATGAAAGATCTTTAGTAAAGAAGTTAATTAAAAAAATTAGAGAAAAAATTACTTGTATATTCAAACCTATTACACCTAAAAAACTATTAAGTCATTATTTTCAAAATAATATTGCAAAAATATTATAAGTGAAGAAACTTTAAACATCTTCGAACAATAAACTAGTATTAAACCATTGTTTATACCAACATTTTAAGTATTATCTATATGTTAAATATTAATATAATACATATTATATATATATAATTAATACATACAAATATAATTACAAATTCAAATTTATAAATATCTAGATAAAAAATAAAAGTTCCAAATTTCTTTTTTATTTCCGCTTTTCTAATATACATCATCTGGTAATATACAAAAATGGATTGTTTAATTGTATAATAATAGTGGAAATTATATATTTTTTCAAAGTTATTTAGCATGTGAGAGTAAAGAACATTTTATAACTTTACTATGTAAAAACAGCAAAACATGTTCACAAAACAACATAAATGTTTTTTACAATTGTGTACAAATTATTTCATTCACATTAATTTTCATTCATCACGTGAATATGAAAAACATTTAATAATTTCTAGAAATAAAAACAGCAAAACAAGTTCACAAAACAAGATCATAAATATCATACCTATATACCATTACATACGATGGTTAGTGAGTATAAAGAACATTAATAATTTCTAAAAATAAAATAGAAAAACAAAGTTCACAAAATGAGAACATAAATTCTTATTATAATAATATACAAACCATTTCATCGTATTAATTTGGCTAGTAAAACAAACAATATTTGTATTCTATCTAAAGTTTAAAAAATGCAAATTCAAAATAAAACATTATATATTTTATAAACATTATCCCTATGGACATTGTAAGAAAAAGTTCCACCTTAAAGATTCTATTTGATAGATTACTGATATTAAAGAAATTGGTAAAGGAGGATTTGGTTCTGAATATTAAGCAACCTGGTTGGATGACACTTTATAAAAATTATCATCATTATGTAGGAGCATGTATTCAAGACTTTCTCTAATTTTTTAAAAGAGACGAATTAAATATATAATGAACTAATTCATTTAATTAATTATAAAATTTGACTAACATTTATATAAAATGTAATTTGAATGTTAGTAAGCTTAAGATATGTGGACTAACACTCAAAACAGTGCAAATAAATATTTGATAATATTTCAATATGCAAATAATGAAAATCTTTTATAAATTTTTTTAAAAAAAGTTTCAAATCTTACATGAAAGATTAAATTAATACTATTATTCAATATTTCAAATTATTATATTATATTCACAAAGCAAAGTATATTCATCAGACTTCATAGTGGCAATATTTTGTAGCAAAAAGGCATCAGCAATAATATGTGATCTTAGATTGTCTAAAAAATATAATAAAAAAATTATTGAAAAGATCGGGTTATATACTATATCGCTTCTGAAGTTTTATCAGGCTAACAGTATACAAAAGCTGCATACATTTTATGCCTTTGGAGTCATAATATCAGAGATGTTAATTGGACTAAAGCCATTTGATAGTCTCGAATTTGTGCCTAGAATTCCTAAATTTTATATCGCTTTAGCTAAGCAATTCATAGATTTAGATTCACAAAAATGTCCTAACACTGGGAATGTTCATGACAACCTCTAAATTGGAAAGTTCAGATTATGCTAATGTAATTAAAAAGCAATTATTGATGGAATAGTTTATTTTGTTATCAAATGAGTAAAGACTAAGCATCAGCAATTTTTTTGGGCTTTTTCATACTTTTATTTTTCATGAAACTTTAGTTTAAAAGAATAAAATAATAATTCATTAATATCTAGGATAAGAATTCATTGTAGTAAGTTAAGCGATTTCTGTGGACACTCGCATTAATTGCAAACTTTGCCATGGCAGGAATAAAAAAAAAAGTGGTCTATTGTAAAATAGTTATAAATTAAAAGAAAGTACTCACTTGTTATTTTTTACTAATAAAAAAAAATTTAAATTACGTAAAATAAACTTTATAAAGTTGCAATATTATTTAAATTTCTATAATTATAATAAACACAATTTATCTCTTAAATATTTTCTATATTTTCTGCTAAATAAAATTTATTTCTCAGAGAATGCATATTGTTAGTAAAGATGGTTTATTAAGTGAGCAGGATTAGTTATTTTTATCATATAAAGTTGGATCGCTACTTTCTTAGTAATATGTAACGTACGTACATTCGTGCATTATAAAACTAAAAATAAATGTGACTATTGTTTCGGCCAATTCCTACAGATAATTCATATATAACTACGAGATTCTCAGCTCATACTCTAGATGTTTGAAATAAATAATTCAATCCAATCCATCATTCACTCAGACATAAAGTATTAAAGGTATAGTGTAATACAATATAAATATAAATGCCGAATTATTTGTTGTACATACAAAAATCAGCGGTTTATATAAACAAAGTTAGAATAATTTTAAAAATTAAAATAAATTAGTCGAAAACAATTTAAAAATTGATTTTTAATCTTATGTAAATATAAACAAGAATATTTCAATATATTTTTCAATTTTTCAATACTATAAAATTTTGCGAGGAGTTGTTAATTTTTACAAGGAGATCTACATAAATTATCAACTCTGATTGGTTAGAATCTATGTAAATCATATGATCATCATATTATTTGTTATGATTTGCATAATTTGCAACGTGATTACTATTAAAAATGATCTACATTACACTCTACCTTTAAGTTTCATGAAAGAGCTTCACTTTTCAATCAATACTTATCACTACAGTATACTTAACTTTCATAATATTCCGCTTCAACCCATATTCAAGAAATTGTTGTCTAATATGTTATAATAAATGTATTTGAATTTTTTCGCCAGCATGACACTGCTTCAGATGATATATTGTACTAGATTTTGTGGCATCAGGTAAAATTTCTACACCGATGAGGCACATGCTAAGAAGACTAAATGAGTAACAGGTTTTCCCTTAGTGGTACTCAGATAAAATAAGAGTATTATGCTTGGCTTTGGGTACTTTCAAGCATTAACCTAAATTCAATTTCTAGAGATCAAAATAGTGCACATTATTTATTAAGTAATTTTGGCTATTCATATAACACTTTAGATAAAAATCAATGGTACAAATGTGAAATATGCTCAATCATAGCCAATATAATAATATGTTAATGAACATAATGATGCTCAATTGCTACGATAGATCAAAATAAAGATTATAAACAGTACTTGCGAACTATTATCGATTTAAGTAATTTATTAAATATTATCGAAAATTTTCAAATATCTGGCTACTCTATTACCCCTATTACTTTTATTACTTATTGACACATTATCATACCATTATACAATTTTTTCAACATTAATAAAGTAATGTATTGCTAAAAAATTATTGTTAAACTCTATTAGTTATTTGTTAATCAAAAAATTTAATAGTAATACTATATGTTGCGCGATAACGAATGTCCATGACCAAAATACAAACCTGCTTGAATAAAGTTTGATAATTCAGCGCAAATAAGAAAAAAAAAAGTAGTTCAGAAAATGTTTATTGCCTGAATGATAAACTTACTGAACATATTTTTGCTATTTAAAATCATTTCCTTTCTTTTATGTAATAATCACACCTTATTTATAACTTCTCTTCTTTTTTTGCTTTCTTCAAGCCCTATTAAACTTATTCATCACTTTCTACTGTTACCATTGTTTGAGTGATTCCAGGTGGCTTTACTTATTTGCACCAAAAAAGACAATAAACAAAATTGATCCTATTAATTCATAGTCATAAATTTTTTAAAAAATGCTAGCAATGAATACTTAACAACCAGATATTCAAACTCGATCAAAATTTTTTTTATTTTAATTCTATGATTCAAGAAATTATCATTGGAAGTTTAAAAAAAACTTAAAAAAAGGTAAATTTTTCTTTTTTTGAACTTTAAATGATGATTTCTCAACAACCAATCATCCAAACTTGATGAAAATCTTTTATGTTAAGTCTGTAGATTCATAAAATTAAAATAAAAATAATTAATTGAGTTTGAATAGCTGATTGTTGAGAAATATCCATTACATTTTAAAAAAATTAGGCCACAGCTTCTTTTTTTAAAGATATATAAACTTTGAACAAAATTACTCGGCACTTAACTGGTAAAAACTTTTTTATTTTATTCAACAACTAGCTATTCAAATTCGACCAAAATTTTTTTTAATTCTATATTTTAGAACTAAAATAAAAAAATTACATCAAATTCGGATGGTTGATTGTTGAGAAGTCTTCATTTAAATATTGTTTAAAAATTTTGTTGCAAAAAAATATTTCTTTTTTGTTAAAATTTTTTTAAAAAAATTTAAACAATGATTTCTCAACAATCAATATCCAAATTTTATATATAGTTTTTTTTTAATTTATTTTAATTCTATGTCCATATAATTAAAATAAAAAAAAGCATAATCAAATTTGAATAGCTGGTTGTCGAGAAATATTTACTAAAAAAAAATTAATTTGGCTACAGCTTTTTTTTTTATAGGCTCCTAAACTTTAAACGAGGTTTACTCAGCATTACTTGGTCAAATTTGATCAAATTTTTTATTATTTTTTTATTTTATTTTTATTTTATTTTTTTGGTTTAATTCTATAATCTCATAGAATTAAAATAAAAATTTTGATTGATTGTACCAGGTAAGTGTTGAGTAATCTTCATCCAAAGTTTAGATGTCTTTAAAAAAGAAGCTGCGACCAAATTTTTTTAACTTCTAATGAATATTTCTCAACAATCAGCCATTCAAACTCAATCAACATGAAAATTTCAAAAATTTTGTGGATAATTTTTTTTAATAGTTAGTTAGGGTTTAAGGATGTTTTGATAATAAAAAAAGTACTATTGGATTTTGTTAGAACTTATATTTTTAAATTGAATTTCCTAATTTCCAGTTTCAGCCATTTCTAGCTTAGTTTTAGCTGCGATAGTAAATAACATTCATGTTATGTTTGAATACTCAACAGTGATTTTTAAATCAAGTCATGCAGATATTTTTCTATAAATCAATTTTTAATACATGGATTTGGGCTGCAAAAAGGTGAATTAACAAAACAAAAGATTTTTAAAAATTCAATTTTTTATGTTATAAATAGTTTAATAAGTTATGAGAAATACAAAAATTTTTATTAATATAACTGCTTTTGTGTTTTAAGTAAAAAAATGAATCAGATCTTATTTTAAATTGATTTGTATAAAGAATTTTTTTGAAAATTTTCAATTACTTCCGTTTTGTAGTACCAAGTCCACATGCTATTTCATTTATCATATATTGTAATTTTTTAGCTTCAAACAATTCAATTATTAAAATACAATTAAACCATTATAAATAAATTATAATAGACTAAGTCTCATCTCATAGTGATTATATGAATATTATGTATAAACAAATCATGCCAATATCAAAATTACGAGTATAAAATTCAGATGTGACGGTATGATTTATGAAAATCTTAAATTACTGCGGATGATAACAACTTTTGATACAGTTTATTCTCGAACTAATTATAATAATTTCTAATTTAAATTTTGTGTAAAATAGAGCACTTTGTATAATTTAATATAATAGAAATATTTTATCATTTTATTCTATTTTATATATAGTAATTTCTCTGACAATATGAATGAGCTTTAACTAATTTGACACTATTGAAATTTGCAAAACTGCTATCGATTAAAAAATAAAAACAAATATGATATAAAAAAATTATATACTGGTAATTCATTCAAAAACGTCTATTAGTTGCATTTAAAAAAAATGTATAGTATTCCACATTTGTCGCTAGATGAAAAAAAAGTTAATTTTTAAAAAAAACATAAAAAAATCCTCAATATTGCAATAATAAATAAAGCAATTAACCCTAATGGTTTGATTGCTAATTTTATGAGCACCCTAATGTAATGCGTTGAAACCATACATAAAAGTTAATAATTAAAAAAAAATACATTATACCAGACTAGGATAGAAAATAAAAATAATCATATGGGATCTTTGCTAGCAAAATGACCCTACGAGCCATTGTTACACAAGATTTTTATTAAGAAAAACATAATAAATCTATTTTTAGAAAAAAAAATCCTAGCAAAGATCCCATATGTTTTTATATTGAATTATTGAGAAAAAAAATGTCAGTATAAAAGTCATTATATTCAGATGTTGATATAACCAGAATGACGTGTATTTAACTTTAAAATTTATTATAAAAGTTTAATATCATGGCTGTGCAAATATTCAATAGTGCTATAATACAAATTTATTGTACGGGTCTTATGTAACAACCTGTGCTTTTTTCACTCATTTATTGGCACATGTTTAAAAAAATAACTAAATCGGAACACTTTCATATTTGATAAATATGAAAGTGTACCGATTTAATTAATTATTTTTATTATTATTAAAGTTGTTTTCACATTTTAAAAATATTGGGACATTCGCGTCATTAGGCCATTTTAAATTTTTATTGGATGATATCGGCATTATTTTGTTTTCGCTTTTTTAAAATTGTCTTGGATAGATTATTAGGACTTCATTTCTTTAAATTCTTATTAAATAGAATTGCATTTGCATTATTATTGAATTTTTGTTAAAGTTTTATTGGATAAGTCATACATTATTAGATCTTCGCTTTTATTCTTTAAAATTCTTTATTTATTGGTTTTTTTTTTTAAATTTTATTTTATAAGTCATACATAATTAGATCTTCGCCTTTAACCTTTGCTTTCTTTAAATTCTTTATTAGACAGATTCGTATTTTATTAAAATTCTTTTTTGGGCGGATTGCACGTTATTAAATTTTTGCTTTCTTTAAATTCTAATTATACCGAGTCATATGTTATTTTGTTTTACTTTCTTTATATAATTTTCACCGAACGAGGTTATGTTATTGAATTTTCGCTTTTTTTTAAAAAATTTCTATGCGTAGTTATGTTTATGCTTTTAGATTAGATTTAGTCTTTTTTTTTTAAAAAAAATTCTTGTGATTTTTTACTTTATTAGGTAATGCTGAACTTTGATTTAATTGTTTGATATTTTGCACGAAAGAATTTATAATTTGAATCATAGATAGATTTTTTTTTTATTTAGGCTGTTATATAATGCGTGTATTTAATATTTCATGACAGTAATATTAAAATTGGCTTTTTATTGAGGTGAAGGTGACGCACGGGTTGTTACGTCAGACCCATACAATAATATAGTTATTATATGGGATTGTATAAATAACTAAATTTGCGTGGATTAACCCGTGCCACATGGCCTTCGGCCATATGACCCAGGTTAACCCGTGCAAATTTAGCAACCCATACAATAACTACTAGGCTAATGCGTAGCATTATATGTCCGGAGCTCATCATATGATGTTCATCATATTACACAAACGCGTTAATATGCATATGTTGGTAACATTAAAAGCACAAATATAGACACGCGTGCGGACAGAGAAAAAATTTCCAAATTCCATTTCTGATAAGATTTACATCATATATATGCAAGTATATCAAAAAAGTAAAATTTGGCAAGATTTTTACAATTGAAGCACATCAGGAAGGTAATTTTTGTATCACTTCGCATAGAAACTTAGGGTCCGTCGCTACGCTCCGGCCAATAACATATTGCCCGGAACAGAGTATTCGGAGTATATATAGTGATACACAAATTTACTCACCTTTGTATTATTTCTAATTGTAAGTCAGTCAAATTTCATGTAAAATATTTTTAAAATAAATAGATTCGTGTGAATGCGGTCGCAAATTGGAGATCGAAGATCTAGAACGATCTACAAAATTCGGCGAAATTTGATTGGCCCTGAGGGTAGCCTAAAGCCATGTACCAAATCAACCAAACGGAGTCGCGAAATTTTGTTTACACGGATCAGCCCGAAGAAGCCAAAAAACAAAAAAACGCAACATAAAAATGGCATTCTAAACCACTAATAAAAAATGTCGGGAAGGTAATTTTACCTATATTGGTCCTAACCCTAACCCCGACCCTAATGCTAAACAGACTCTAATACGAATTTTAACTAAAATTTCAAAAAATCACGTGGGTACATGGCTTTCCAAATTGGGAATATGCCCTGACTGGATGTGTCCGCAATTATCCCTCCAATTTTGTCACGACAGTTCAATTTGATTGACTAAGAGCGACGATCAAAAATTTAGCCGGAATTAAATAAAATTTTACTAATGAAATCACAGCCGTCCGTTAAGTTTATCTTAGGCTTATACTTCGTGTTTTTTTTTTTTACTATTTTTATGAAATTTTTATTAATAATAATAGTTTTATCGTTATTATCAAGGCACAAAATTTCCGGGTGATGTAATCCACTTTTTTTCCGGCGATATTTTTCCGAAACAGAACTTAGAGAAATCCCAGTCGGAAGTAGTATTATTAAACTTGAATATAACAGTATTTCTAATATATCAGCTATTTTTGTTATTATAGAGAATTCTATAATGCTATAAAGTTTAGTATATTATTTGAGATATTTTAGATTTTTGAGAACTATATCAATTTCTAAGGTAAAACTTCTTTGTTTAAAATATTTCATTAGTTATTTGTATCAAATTTTAAAGTTTTCAAGATTTAACAATATCAAGATCAAGCTGAGCAGAATCAGTAGAATCAGTTTGAAGCAAACCTAAATAAATAATATTTGCATTAATATTAAAATACAGCATAATTTTTAATAAATCAGATAAAAAAATAAATGCTTTTAAACTCATTTAAAATTAATTTTGTGCTAATAAGTTTGCTTGTGTACATTTCATCAGGGTGCTTTGATGCTGGTAATGATTTAACAACTTTATCTGCATCTAAGAATTGCTTTTTAATTTCATTATCCTTTGAACTATTTATTTTTTTAAGCCAACCTCCGATTTTATTATAAATATTCAAAGCAGTAGGGCGCTTTTGTGGGTCAGAATGCATACATTGTTTTGCCAATTCAACATAGCAGTTAGGAGTTCCAGATACAAACTCTGGCCGCAATCCTCTGCAAATCTTGACTGCAAGTTTTGAATCGAATTTATGTCCATCGAAAGGTCTTTGACCAGTTGATATTTCTGCCATGATAATACCAAATCCGTAGATGTCTGCTGCTTGTGTAAACTGTTGATTGCCTAATAAAACTTCTGGAGCAACATAAGGCATGACACCATAAATATCACTTTCAGAAATACATTCATCTTTTTTCCTAGACAATCCTAGGTCTGCAATATAAGATCGCGCATTTTCATTAGAATGTTGACCTTGCAAAATATTACCACTATGAAAATCTGCGTGAATGTATCCTGCACGACGATGAATATTATCCAACTCATCAGAAATATCTTTAAGAATTTGTAATCTAGTTTGCCATGTAAGTTCATTAAAATTCTTTCTTAAATATTTATGAAGGCTCCCTTTATTAGCATACTGAAATACCATCATGTATTCATTTGTTTTTATATTTTTCGTTATTCCATATATTGCAAGTTTATTAGCATTTAATTTGCATGTTAGAAGATTTTTAAACTTGAGTTTAAAAGATAAATTAGTTCAATAAATTATGTATTATGTAAGTTATAAAAGCAATAATTTAACTTACTTCCTTTAAAAAATTATTGTCTTCCTTTTCCTTAGAACTAGATAATGTCTTGAGTGCGACAATGCTGGATTGTTCACACGCTCTCTCGTAGATATAGCTATCACCATCTTTAATTTTTTTTAACTTCCCGTTTGCCATCAAACCAGGTTGCTTTGTATACAGAACCAAATCCTCCTTTACCGATTTCTTTAATATCTGATAATCTATCAAATGGAATCCAATCAAATACATCCTCATATCTAAAGATTCTAAGTTGAAATTCTCTGATGCAATCATCAATCTCTGCATTTATACTTATCGGTTTCCGTCTTCGAATAGCTATATCTGGATCACATGACAGACACCATGCTTCAGACGTGTTATTATAATTACAAGATGCACATTTTCCATATTCAGAATTTCTTTATAATAAAAATATCGTATTTTATTTTAAATAAGTATTTATGTTCTTGATCTGTGGACTTGTTTTTAATTCCATTGATTAATAAACGTTCTTTATACTCACCGACTAAATTAATTC